>CM053026.1:156472258-156504793 GCA_028564925.1 Lithobates sylvaticus | reverse complement strand
CTATTTACTAATTAGGGGACTTCTGAAGGCAATTGGTTTCACTAGATTTTGGTTAGGGGTATCAGAGTAAAGGGGGCGGAATACAAATGCACGCCACACTTTTCAGATATTTATTTGTAAAAAAATTTGAAAAACCATTTATCATTTTCTTTCCACTTGATAATTATGTGCCACTATGTGCTGGTCTATCACATAAAATCCCAATAAAATACATTTACGTTTTTGGTTGTAACATGACAAAATGTGGAAAATTTCGAGAGGTATGAATACTTTTTCAAGGTGCTGTATTTTGATTGTGTAATTGATGTTTTAACTTTTAAACATTACATTATTGTTTGGCTTAAATACAGCAGCAGCACTTTTTTTTTTTTTTAATCAAGCTATAATATAGGCCTGAATTGAATGGTGGAAGATCTAAAAGTTATAGCAGAGTTTACTATTATGAAAAAAGCTAAATCCTTCAACTTTGACTCTATTTACTTATTAGGTGACTTCTGAAGGCAATTGGTTTCACTAGATTTTAATTAGGGGTATTAAAGTAAAGGGGGCTGAATACAAATGCACGCCACACTTTTCAGATATTTATTTGTAAAAAAATTGAAAACCATTTATCATTTTCTTTCCACTTGATAATTATGTGCCACTATGTGCTGGTCTATCACATAAAATCCCAATAAAATACATTTACGTTTTTGGTTGTAACATGACAAAATGTGGAAAATTTCCAGGGGTGTGAATACTTTTCAAGGCACTGTAATGCCCCGTACACACGATCGGAAATTCTGACCACAAAATCCATTGGATTTTTCCGACACTGGTGTTGCATACACACGGTTGGACAAAGTTGTCGGAAAATCAAATCATTCTGAACGTGGTGACGTTCGTTGCATACGACGGAACTACCTAGAGGCTATTAGCCAATAGGTTTGGTCTCCTAATTTGATCTGAGCATGCGTGGCACTTTGTCCGTCTGAATTCTCTATACGCGATCGGAAAAATTCCGATCGGATTTTGTTGTCGGAAAATTTGAGAGCAGGATCTCAATTTTTTTCCGTCGGAAATTCCGATGGAAAAAGTCCGATGGAGCCCACACACGGTCGGATTTTCCGACAACATGGTCCGATCGGACATTTTCCGTCGGAATTTCCGACCGTGTGTACGGGGCATAAGGCCCCTGACCACAGCTGTCAGAGCATATATGCATTAGTGCTCCTACCTGATGGAAGAAACCTCCTTTCAAATACTTGGGCCACATAGAAGAAGGGTTTCTTGTACATTACACAACATATTTTAGAGAAAGGGCAAAACTTACAAAAAACATAAACATCAACACAATCTTCTAACTAGACATGTGCACAACAAAAAAATTTGTTCATTTTCGTTTCGTTTTTTCGTTTCCGAAAAAAAATCAGTTTTTTTCGTTTCGTTTTTTTCGTTTCCGTTGATTCGTAACGATTCGTACATTCGTAAGTCGTCGGTGTTCGGATTCGTAACGATTCGTAAGTCGTCGGTGTTCGTATTCGTAACGATTCGTACATTCGTAAGAGTTATTTTTTCGTTGATTCGTTTTTTCGTTAGTTTAATTTTCGGACGCATTCGTATTTATTCGTACATTCGTAACATTCATACTATTCGTAGATTCGTAATCGGAGCATAATTCATCATTTTATGTAATGTGTATGCTATTATTACATTTTAATAATTTACGAATCGAAAAAAAAAAGTTACGAATCAAAAAAAAAAAAAGTTACGAATCGAAAAAAAGTTACGAATGTACAAATTTTTTTGTTCAATAGAGACACGGAAAATTACAAATCGAAAAAAAAAAAAAAAAAAAGTTACGAATCGAAAAAAAAAGTTTTTGTTGCTCCCGCCCAGTGACAAGCTGGGCGGTTTAAAATAGTCCCTGAAGGACATGGAAGAGCCCGGCGGCGGCTGTGATGATCCTCAGGCTGAGGAGGATCTGGTGGTGCGCGATCCGCCCATGGATGGGTGCTTTTTACCCCCGAATTTCGGCCTGTTAGCTCAAGCAAAGCTTCCTTACAGGTCGGCTTCTGGTCACGCCCCCTATTCATCAATTTTTATGGTAGGTGGAGTTGTTCATAAAGGATTTGTAAAGTCTTAAGGATTTTCACCTTATTGAATTCTATGCATTAAGTTGAAAAGCTTTTGTGGTGCACCAGCCCCCCCAGAGCCCCCCTTTTACTTACCTGAACCCGATCTTTCCGGCGATGAGAATGAGCACAGCAGCCCAGCCTCTCGGGTCCTCATTGGATAGATTGATAGCGGCAGGAACCATTGGCTCCCAAGGCTGTCAATCAAATACAGTGACACGGGAGCTGGGGGGGTGGGGGCGAGTCCTGCTGTCTGTGTCAATGGACGCAGCAGCAGGACTCGGTAGCGTGCCTGCACAAGTGACCCCATGGAATGCGGCTCTCTGTGGGGGCAAATCAGGGTCGCTCTGTGCAAAACCCATTCACAGAGGAGGAAAGTATAACATGTTGGTTGTTTAAAAAAAAACAAAAAAAACCTTTACAATCACTTTTAAATTATTAACATAAATAATGGTTTCCTTTGAAAGAGTTTGCATTACCTAATGTACTTGGATTATTTTCTATCCATTGTAAGTTTTAAAGCCCAAATGTACTTGCCTAAATACATTTTACATGCATCAAAACAAAAATTGTGCAGTTAGTGTTTACTTTCTCTAGAAAGCAGTCACAGCTTGCGTAATAAGGCTGTGTCCTGCCAGGATGCTTTAATTAAAGATAGATCCTTGTTTTCAGTGTGGAAGAAGTGGTCTCTCTGCAGAGGTCTAACATGCCCCCTGATGAATCTAGGCTAGAGCTCTGAAAACAGCAGGGAGCTTTGCTGATTGCAGATCTACAGTGAGGGGAAAAAAAGTATTTGATCACCTGCTGATTTTGTACGTTTGCCCACTGACAAAGTAATGTCAGTCTATAATCAAGAAAATCAGTCTATCATGTTAATGGTAATGCAATTTTAAAAAGTTATAAGTTGATTTGCATTTTAATGAGTGGAATAAGTATTTGATCCCCTATCAATCAGCACGATTTCTGACTCCCAGGCTTATTCTATACAGGTAACAAGCTGAGATTAGGAACACTCTCCTAAAGGGAGTGCTCCTAATCTCAGCTTGTTACCTGTATAAAAGACACCTGTCCACAGAAGCAATCAATCAATCAGATTCCAATCTCTCCACCATGGCCAAGACAAAAAAGCTGTCCAAGGATGTCATGGACAAGATTGTAGACCTACACAAGGCTGGAATGGGCTACAAGACCATCGCCAAGCAGCTTGGTGAGAGGATGACAACAGTTGGTGCGATTATTCGCAAATGGAAGAAAACACAAAATAACTGTCAATTTCCCTCAGTCTAGGGCTCCATGCAAGATCTCACCTCATGGAATTTCAATGATCATGAGAACGGTCAGGAATCAGTCCAGAACTACACAGGAGAATTGTGTCAATGATCTCAAGGCAGCTGGGAACATAGTCACCAAGAAAACAATTTGTAACACACTACGCTGTGAAGGACTAAAATCCTGCAGCGCCCGCAAGGCCCCCTGCTCAAGAAAGCACATGTACAGGCCTGTCTGAAGTTTGCTAATGAACATCTGAATGATTCAGAGGAGAACTGAGTGAAAGTGTTGTGGTCAGATGAGACTAAAATCAAGCTTTTTGGCATCAACTCAACTCGTCATGTTTTTAGGAGGAGGAATGCTGCCCAGGACCCCAAGAACACCATCCCCACTATCAAACATGGAGGTGGAAACATTATACTGGGGGGGGTTTCTGCTAATGGGACAGGACAACTTCACCACATCAAAGGGACGATGGACAGGGCCATGTACCATCAAATCTTGGGTGAGAACCTCTTTCCCTCAGCAAGGTCATTGAAAATGGGTCGTGGATGGGCCTTCCAGCATGACAATGACCCACAACACACGGCTAAGGCAACAAAGGAGTGGCTCAAGAAGAAGCACATTAAGGTCCTGGAGTGACCTAGCCAGCCGCCAGACCTTAATCCCACAGAAAATATGTGGAGGGAGCTGAAGGTTTGAATTACCAAACGTCAGCCTCGAAACCTTAATGACTTGGAAAGGATCTGCAAAAATGAGTGGGACAAAATCCTTCCTGAAATGTGTGCAAACCTGGTGGCCAACTACAAGAGACATCTGACCTCTGTGATTGCCATGTTTTGCGAAGGGGTCATATATTTATTTCATTTATTAAAATGCAAATCACTAGACTTCTGGTTCCGGCGCCGCATGAGGAGGAGGTGAGCAGACTCAGCTCCTGCTGCGCACCTCTCAACTCCTGCATCCCAAAGCCTGCTACTATTTCGGAGCGTCCCCCCATACTCCCTCTACCCACCGGAACCTCTATGGATCGGTTTGTGGAGCAATCTTACATCCGATCTGCCTCCTCCGTGCAGCAGCCTGCAGGATACATAGCGGCCGCTGCAGCTAAGATGACGCCCTCTTCCGGCGCTGAGGACGGATCTCAGCCCTCCTCACTGTTAGCTACAGCAGCCCATAACACTGCTTCCCCAGCGGGCATCACCCAGGCAATTGTAGCCCTTCTCACACCCACCCTGACTGCTACAGTTAACACAGCAGTCCAGAGGGAAATAGAGCAGCTGTACATAGAATTACAAGCACAGGTTTAAAAGCTCTCACAGACAGAGGAGAAGATATCCTTTTTAGAAGATGACAGCACAGCCAATTCTGCCATACTCGCACACTTGTCTAACTCCCACAGAGATATCTGTGAAAAGTTGGATGATTTGGAAAAACGTTCACGGCAAAATAACCTGTGCATTTTTGGGCTTCAGGAATCATTCACTTTTGCGCAGCTTATCGACCTCTGTGTCAAAGCCATCTCTGAACAACTTGGTCTCCGCACTCCTTGCATGGTGGAAAATGCCCACCGTATTGGTCAGCAAAATGAGCATTCTACCAAACCTCGACCTGTCAGGTACCTCAATTATGCAGATAAAAACACTATTCTGCAGAAGTTTCGTTGCTCACGTACCCTATCGATTGATGGTGCAGACCTGCTGCTCTTTGCCGATTATTCAGTGGAAGTGATGAAACAACGCAAAGCCTTTTCCAAAATTTGCTCAACGCTATATCACAAACACATCAAGTTCACTCTGGCCTATCCGGCTGTTCTGCACGTCCATTCTCCGACTGGGGAACATTTCACCTTTATTCTCTGGAAAAAGCAGAGCACTACATCAACAGCTCCTCAGACATGAACACGGATCATCAAACCACAACTGACGGCCCCTCGCCTAGCACCACCAAAAACCCCTTCTCTGTGTCTCAGCATCAGCGTAGCCCCTACAAACCTCTGTACAAACGAGGCCGTTTTGCCCACCTGGCAGGACGTTCTGAAATCCACTGATATGTGTCTACTATTCTTCTGCTCCTAAAAGTTTCTATGGAAAGTGGTAATTGTACCTTGTTCTTCCTTTACATGTTGTTATACCTTATAGCTGTTAACTGTTGCATTACTTAAAGCGGTAGTAAACCCGCTGACATTTTTTTTTTTTTTACACCTGTAAGGGAAAAGGCACAATGAGCTAGTATGCACCGCATACTAGCTCATTATGAAATACTTACCTTAGAAAGAGGCGTCGGTAACTCACCTGGTCCACGCCGAGGTCGCTGACATGTTGCCTCGGCGTGTCTTCCGGGTATCGCGACTCCAGCGCTGTGAGTGGCTGGAGCCGCGATGTCGTCACTCCCGCGCATGCGCACGGGAGACTTCGTCCCGGCAGGGTTCGTATTCTGCCGGCCTTTCAGACGAGAATCCCCCGTGCGCATGCGCCGCTGCAGTCAGCGGCGTATTGCACGGGTAATATCTCCTAAACCGTAAAGGTTTAGGAGATATTTTTTGTACCTACAGGTAAGCCTCATTATAGGCTTACCTGTAGGTGAAAGTGGAAAATGTGACTTTACTTCCACTTTAATGCTTGCTGCAAAGTTGTTCTAGTTTATAGGTGTCCTTGTTATGGACCTTTTTGAGCTTATTTTCATTGATCAGTTCCTTGCTACCTCTGGGGGATGAACTTCGGGCTCCATGTCTGTTCACCTGCTAACTTTACCCGGGTATACCCTTCTCCCTTTTTTTGTTTTGTTTTGCTCATCACTATCTCTACCCTACCCCCCCCCCCCCCCCCCCCCAAAGCTCATGCAAGGTCCATAACAAGGACACCTATAAACTAGAACAACTTTGCAGCAAGCATTAAGTAGTGCAACAGTTAACAGCTATAAGGTATAACAACATGTAAAGGAAGAACAAGGTACAATTTCTGTCTCCCAGGCTTATTCTATACAGGTAACAAGCTGAGATTAGGAACACTCTCCTAAAGGGAGTGCTCCTAATCTCAGCTTGTTACCTGTATAAAAGACACCTGTCCAGAGAAGCAATCTATCAATCAGATTCCAATCTGTCCACCATGGCCAAGACAAAAAAGCTGTCCAAGGATGTCATGGACAAGATTGTAGACCTACACAAGGCTGGAATGGGCTACAAGACCATCGCCAAGCAGCTTGGTGAGAGGGTGACAACAGTTGGTGCGATTATTCGCAAATGGAAGAAACACAAAATAACTGTCAATTTCCCTCAGTCTAGGGCTCCATGCAAGATCTCACCTCATGGAATTTCAATGATCATGAGAACGGTCAGGAATCAGTCCAGAACTACACAGGAGAATTGTGTCAATGATCTCAAGGCAGCTGGGAACAGTCACCAAGAAAACAATTTGTAACACACTACACTGTGAAGGACTAAAATCCTGCAGCGCCCGCAAGGCCCCCTGCTCAAGAAAGCACATGTACAGGCCTGTCTGAAGTTTGCTAATGAACATCTGAATGATTCAGAGGAGAACTGAGTGAAAGTGTTGTGGTCAGATGAGACTAAAATAAAGCTTTTTGGCATCAACTCAACTCGTCATGTTTTTAGGAGGAGGGATGCTGCCCAGGACCCCAAGAACACCATCCCCACTATCAAACATGGAGGTGGAAACATTATACTGGGGGGGGGGGGTTCTGCTAATGGGACAGGACAACTTCACCACATAAAAGGGACGATGGACGGGGCCATGTACCATCAAATCTTGGGTGAGAACCTCTTTCCCTCAGCAAGGTCATTGAAAATGGGTCGTGGATGGGCCTTCCAGCATGACAATGACCCACAACACACGGCTAAGGCAACAAAGGAGTGGCTCAAGAAGAAGCACATTAAGGTCCTGGAGTGACCTAGCCAGCCCCCAGACCTTAATCCCACAGAAAATATGTGGAGGGAGCTGAAGGTTTGAATTACCAAACGTCAGCCTCGAAACCTTAATGACTTGGAAAGGATCTGCAAAAATGAGTGGGACAAAATCCTTCCTGAAATGTGTGCAAACCTGGTGGCCAACTACAAGAGACATCTGACCTCTGTGATTGCCAACAAGGGTTTTGCCATCAAGTAGTAAGTCATGTTTTGCGAAGGGGTCATATATTTATTTCATTTATTAAAATGCAAATCACTAGACTTCCGGTTCCGGCGCCGCATAAGGAGGAGGTGAGCAGACTCAGCTCCTGCTGCGCACCTCTCAACTCCTGCATCCCAAAGCCTGCTACTATTTCGGAGCGTCCCCCATACTCCCTCTACCCACCGGAACCTCTATGGATCGGTTTGTGGAGCAATCTTACATCCGATCTGCCTCCTCCGTGCAGCAGCCTGCAGGATACATAGCGGCCGCTGCAGCTAAGATGACGCCCTCTTCCGGTGCTGAGGATGGATCTCAGCCCTCCTCACTGTTAGCTACAGCAGCCCATAACACTGCTTCCCCAGCGGGCATCACCCAGGCAATTGTAGCCCTTCTCACAACCACCCTGACTGCTACAGTTAACACAGCAGTCCAGAGGGAAATAGAGCAGCTGTACATAGAATTACAAGCACAGGCTCAAAAGCTCTCACAGACAGAGGAGAAGATATCCTTTTTAGAAGATGACAGCACAGCCAATTCTGCCATTCTTGCACACTTGTCTAACTTCCACAGAGATATCTGTGAAAAGTTGGATGATTTGGAAAATCGTTCACGGCAAAATAACCTGTGCATTTTTGGGCTTCAGGAATCATTCACCTTTGCACAGCTTATCGACCTCTGTGTCAAAGCCATCTCTGAACAACTTGGTCTCCGCACTCCTTGCATAGTGGAAAATGCCCACCGTATTGTTCAGCAAAAGGAGCATTCTACCAAACCTCGACCTGTCAGGTACCTCAATTATGCAGATAAAAACACTATTCTGCAGAAGTTTCGTTGCTCACGTACCCTATCGATTGATGGTGCAGACCTGCTGCTCTTTGCCGATTATTCAGTGGAGGTGATGAAACAACACAAAGCCTTTTCCAAAATTTGCTCAACGCTATATCACAAACACATCAAGTTCACTCTGGCCTATCCGGCTGTTCTGCACGTCCATTCTCCGACTGGGGAACATTTCACCTTTATTCTCTGGAAAAAGCAGAGCACTACATCAACAGCTCCTCAGACATGGACACGGATCATCAAACCACAACTGACGGCCCCTCGCCTAGCACCACCAAAAACCCCTTCTCTGTGTCTCAGCATCAGCGTAGCCCCTACAAACCTCTGTACAAACGAGGCCGTTTTGCCCACCTGGCAGGACGTTCTGAAATCCACTGATATGTGTCTACTATTCTTCTGCATAGTTTCTATGGAAAGTGGTAATTGTACCTTGTTCTTCCTTTACATGTTGTTATACCTTATAGCTGTTAACTGTTGCATTACTTAATGCTTGCTGCAAAGTTGTTCTAGTTTATAGGTGTCCTTGTTATGGACCTTTTTGAGCTTATTTTCATTGATCAGTTCCTTGCTACCTCTGGGGGATGAACTTCGGGCTCCATGTCTGTTCACCTGCTAACTTTACCCGGGTATACCCTTCTCCCTTTTTTTGTTTTGTTTTGCTCATCACTATCTCTACCCTACCCCCCCCCCCCCCCAAAGCTCTGTTTCCAATTCTTTGAGAGGAGCAAATAACTTTTTGGAAGTTTGGAAGTTTATGATATTTTTTTGGTGGACTATCCACCTTATATTAGTTTCTTTCGTTTATTTCTCTTTGGTAGAGCGGTTTACCTGTGTTGTTTCTGTCCCCTCAGGCTTTCCTCAATGCACTGGTAATCCTCCACCAGAAGGAACGATGCCTGTCAGGAGGCCTTATTATGCGTTATCACTTTTTTACTCCCTTCCAAAGCAGACATGGCTCCTCAAAGTGATGGGGATTACCTAAAAGTTGTTTCCTGGAATGTCAAAGGGCTGCAATCTTCAAGTAAGCGCATGAAAATTCTCAGACATTTGAAACGTCTTCGAACAGATCAGGCACTCCTCCAAGAGACCCATCTGTCTGCAGATGATCTATTTAATCTTCGTAAATTATGGGTGGGCACTGTGTATGGCTCTCCGGCACTAGGCCGCAAAGTTGGTGTGGCTATCTTACTACACAAAAATCGAAGACACACCATCAGAAGTGTTAGGATTGACTCGATTGGTCGCAAATTGACACTACATTTGTCTCTCGCTTCCAGTGACATTGTGATCACTAATATATATGCCTCTAAAGCCCCATACACACGGTCGGATTTTCCGATGGATTCTGTCCTATCGGACAATGTTGTCGGAAATTCCGACCGTGTGTAGGCACCATCGGACATTTTCCATCGGATTGTCCGACGGACAAAGTTTTATCTCCTGCTCTCAAATTTTCCGACAACAAAGTCCGATCACACCAATTCCGATCGTGTGTAGCCTAGTCCGACGGACAAAGTGCTACGCATGCTCAGATCACATTACAAGACCAAAGCTATTGGCTACTAGCCTCTACGTAGTCCCGTCGTAGGCAACAAACGTCACCACGTTCAGAATGATCGGATTTTCCGACAACTTTGTCCGACCATGTGTATGCAACACCAGTGTCGGACAAAATCCGTCGGAAAAAATCCGATGGATTTTGTGGTCGGATTTTCCGACCGTGTGTACGGGGCATAACTCTCTCGATGCTCCCTTTTTTAAAGATATGGTGTTCTTGATACTTTAAGCTCCCGAGACCCTTCACCTAGTTGGCGGAGATTTTAATTCCATTATGTGCCTTTCAGAAGATCACACCCGCGAGAGACCCCCTTTGTCGCAAGATCACGCCTTCTTGGTTGCAACACTTACACGTTTGGCCCAATCTATCTTGTCTATTCGATTTGTTGACATATGGCGATTGACTCATCCGATTAACCGGCATTTCACCTTTTTCTCATCCCCACATAACTCCTTTTCCCGTATTGATTATTTTTTTGCCTTCCCTGCACTTGTCTCGTCACTCGCTAATGTTAAAATCAGCAACACAGTGATCTCAGATCACAGCCCAATTCTTGTAAACTTACTTAATGCTAAACCCTCTATTTCCAAACCTATCTGCCGCTTTCCCTCTTACCTAGCCGATAACGAAGATTTTCGTTGGGTGCTCTGTTGTCACGTACCTTAAGGCAGAGCCCGTATTGCAGGGAGCGGCCACTCGTAAACCCCCGGTTCGGGAACCCCTGATAGGGAAGACAGGAGCTCGAGAGCACAGGGGAGCACAAGTGCCTGGCTGGTAAGCTGGGTAGAGGGCTGGAGATCTGTGCAGACGGGAACCAGGAGGTATCCTGTAGTCCAGCAGCAGGAAGCAAGCAGGAGATGTGTAGCAGACACAAGGAGGTGTCCTGTAGTCTAGCAGCAGGAAGCAAGCAGGTAATGTGCAGCAGACACAAGGAGGTGTCCTGTAGTCCAGCAGCAGGAAGCAAGCAGGTAATGTGCAGCAGACACAAGGAGGTGTCCTGTAGTCCAGCAGCAGGAAGCAAACAGGTAATGTGCAGCTGACACAAGGTGGTGTCCTGTAGTCCAGCAGCAGGAAGCAAGCAGGTAATGTGCAGCAGGCACAAGGAGGTGTCCTGTAGTCCAGCAGCAGGAAGCAAGCAGGTGATGTGCAGCAGACACAAGGAGGTGTCCTGTAGTCCAGCAGCAGGAAGCAAACAGGTAATGTGCAGCAGACACAAGGAGGTGTCCTGAAGTCCAGCAGCAGGAAGCAAACAGGTAATGTGCAGCAGACACAAGAAGGTGTCCTGTAGTCCAGCAGCAGGAAGCAAACAGGTAATGTGCAGCAGACACAAGGAGGTGTCCTGTAGTCCAGCAGCAGGAAGCAGACAGGTAATGTGCAGCAGACACAAGGAGGTGTCCTGTAGTCCAGCAGCAGGAAGCAAACAGGTAATGTGCAAGCGGGTCTCAGACAGGCAGGGTCAAACACAGATGGGCAGATCAGGTACAAGGGAGCATCCAAAGGGGTAGTCAAAGTCCAGAACCGAGATCGGGGCAGGCAGAAGTCAGAAGAGTCAGAGACAAGCCAGGTTTCAGCAGGGATCAGATGAATCAGGTTTTGCAGGTAGACCAAGCACATACAGGAAACGCTGTTGATCGGGCAGCAAGGCAACAGGGACTGGGTTTGGTTTAAATAGCGCTCTTGGCGCCAAACAGCGTCAGGGAAGCCGCGTGTGCACGCGCGCGCTCCCGCGCGCTCCTGCGCGCGCCCACGCGCACCGACAGCCGCGCCATTGCGCATGTGTGGGCGCAGCAGGCCCGTTCTGAGCCGGGGAATCCTTCTCCTCCTGGGGATGTTGGGACGTCCGCTGGAGGGGCTTTCCTGACATTGCCCCCCTCCAATGGGCAGCCTCCGGATGCCCAACTGGGCCCACTTACTTGGATTGGCTCTCCTGAAGGCCGAAATTAGCCTCTGGGCATGGATGTTAGCCTCTGGCTCCCAAGAATTCTCTTCCGGCCCGTAGCCCTTCCACTTTACAAGGTATTGAACCTGGCCATATCTCTTCCTGCAGTCCACAATAGTTTCCACTTCAAATTCCTCCTCGCCATCGATAAGCACAGGTTCAGGAGGGCCGGTGTTCCGGCTAGCAAAGGGATCCGGAGTTGAAGGTTTTAGAAGGGCAACGTGGAAGACTGGGTGGATTCTGAATGAGTCAGGCAGTTTTAACTCGTACGCCACATTATTGATTTTTCTAGTTACAGGGAAAGGACCCACAAACTTTGGCCCCAACTTCTTGGAAGGACACGCCAATTTCAAGTTTTGGGTGGACAGCCAAACCAAGTCTCCCGGCTTTAGGTTGAGGTCCCCTCTCCTCCTCTTGTCAAATATCGCCTTGTTTCGTTCCTGGGTCTTCAGTATCGTCTCCTGAAGTAACTTGTTATTGGTGCTGAAAAAATTCAGGGTTTCCTGGGCTGCTGGCACGGGGCACTCTGGGATGCTGTTAGACAAGAACAGGGGGTGAAACCCGTAATTTGAAAAAAATGGAGACTGGTTAGTTGCAGAATGAACAGAGTTATTGTATGCAAACTCGGCAAGAGGTAGGAGGGGGACCCAGTTATCTTGAGAAAAACATGAGTAGCAGCGCAGGTACTGTTCCAAGGTCTGGTTGGTACGTTCGGTCTGACCGTTGGTCTGGGGATGGTAAGCGGAGGAGAATAGGAGGTTGATCTTCAGGGCCGCACATAACGCCCTCCAGAACCTGGACGTAAATTGCACCCCTCGGTCAGATACGATATTGGCGGGGATTCCGTGGAGCCTCACAATCTCCTTGATGAAGACTCTTGCGGTCTCAGGAGCTGAGGGGGTGCCTTTCATGGGTAAGAAATGGGCCATCTTGGAGAACCTGTCTACTACCACAAAAATGGTTGTGAAGTCTTCAGAAGGGGGCAATTCGACAATGAAGTCCATGGAGATCATCCTCCATGGCTTCTCCGGGACTGGAAGGGGGTTCAGCAAGCCCCAGGCTCTTGTCTTGCTGCCCTTATTCTGGTTACACGTGGTACATGACTCGACGTATGCCCTGCAGTCCTTTAGAAGGTTGGGCCACCAAAAGGTGCGCAGGAGAAGATCAGCGGTCTTGCGGGCACCAAAGTGGCCGGCCAATTCGTGGTCGTGGCAGGATTTCAGGGCGGCCACCCGTGACTGTTGAGGAACAAAGATCTTCTCCTCATGCCACAGCAGACCGTCTCTAGGCTGCAAGGAACTGCCCGGCTGGTGAGGGATCAAAGCGGAGGCTTGTTTAATTTCGGATAGAAGATCCTCATGCAGAAGAAGGAAGTTACCTGGGGTAAGTATGGTGTCTGGAGGTGGCGGAACTGTGGACTCACTGAACATTCGTGACAGAGCATCAGGTTTGGTATTCTTGGATCCGGGCCTGAAGGTGATGTGGAATGAAAATCTGGTGAAGAAAAGTGCCCATCTAGCCTGGCGGGGTCTCAACCTCTTGGCTACTTTTAAGTATTCCAGATTCTTATGGTCCGTGTAGACCAGGATAGGATGGGCGGCTCCTTCCAGAAGATAACGCCACTCCTCGAGCGCGGCCTTGATGGCCAGTAGCTCTCTATCCCCGACATCGTAATTTCTCTCTGCTTCGGACAGCTTACGGGAGAAAAAGGCCACCGGGTGGAGGAGCGCCTTAGGGCCTTGTCTCTGGGAGAGGATTGCCCCTACCGCCACTTCAGAGGCGTCGACCTCCAAGATGTAAGGGAGTGCAGGATCCAGGTGTTTTAAGACCGAGGCCGACACGAACTGGTCCTTTAGTGTTGAAAAGGCAGACTGAGCTTCAGGAGACCACTGGAACTTGGTACCTTGCTTGGTCAGTCTCGTGATGGGAGCAATGATGTTGGAAAACCCCTTAATAAATTTGCGATAAAAATTCGCGAATCCTACGAATCGCTGAATTCCCTTCTTGTCCGTGGGGGCAGGCCAATCCAGGATGGCAGACACCTTTTGCGGATCCATCTTAATCCCATCTACTGAAATGACCAAGCCTAAGAACTGGATACTTTGACGTTCAAACTCGCACTTTTCAGGCTTCGCATACAGGCCATGCTGGCGAAGACGGGTCAAGACCTTCTTGACGTGTTCCCTGTGAGTGGTCAGAGAGGGAGAGAAAATCAAGATGTCATCCAAGTAGACAATAACAAATAAGTCAAGATAGTCTCTAAAAATGTCATTTACAAAATGTTGAAATGTCGCAGGGGCGTTGCAGAGCCCAAATGGCATCACCAGGTATTCATAGTGTCCGAAGCGGGTGCGAAAGGCAGTCTTCCATTCGTCCCCGCTTCGGATACGGACCAGGTTATATGCCCCACGGAGATCTAATTTGGTAAACACCACAGCGGTACCAAGCCTCTGGAATAGTTCCGGTACCAGGGGCAGAGGGTACCGATTCTTAATTGTAATTTTGTTCAAGTCCCGGTAGTCTACGCAGGGGCGTAGAGAGTGATCTTTCTTCTCTACAAAGAAAATCCCTGCCCCGGCTGGGGAGGTAGAAGGTTGTATAAACCCCTTTCGCAGGTTGTCCTCGATGTATGCTTTGAGAGTCTCCAACTCCAGTCCCGTTAAAGGGAAGATTCTTCCGAAGGGAATTTCTGCACCTGGTAAGAGTTCAATTGGGCAGTCATAGGGCCTGTGTGGAGGGAGTGTCTCTGCCCCTTTTTGACTGAATACGTCCAAGAAACTGTGGTATTCTTCCGGGACAGCCCTACGGGCCTCAACGTCACCCTCTAGACAGAGCAGAGAGGGTGAGACGTTGGTGGTCCCTTGCAGGCAGTGCTGACAGCAGTAAGGAGAGAGGAAGCTGATACTCCCCGTGGGCCAGTCGATTTGAGGGTTATGGGCCTTGAGCCAGGGTATGCCCAGGATAACAGGGAACAGAGGGGACTCAATGATGTCCAGGCGGAGTAGTTCACTGTGGTTACCCGCAATGGTAGCGTGTAGAGGAGCCGTCTCTTGGGTCACAGGTCCAGATCTGATAGCCGACCCATCGGCTAGATGTACCGACAGTCCTCTGGCTCGGGGACGTAAAGGAACTCGAAATTTGCGGGCAAAAGTCTGGTCCATGAACCCACTACAGGCTCCAGAGTCAATTATGGCGGGGACCAGAGTATTCCCTCCTGGGAGCTGTAGGGAAAGGGAAACAGTCAGGTGAGAAGCATTATTGAGTACTGCGGGCAAAACAGTGGAAGACAGAGAGGAGTGCTTACAGGACTTCACGGGACAGGCCCTCACGTAATGTCCGGGTTCCCCACAGTAGAGGCAAAGGTTCTGGATTCGCCTGCGTTGTCGCTCCTCTGAGGTCAGGGAAGGACGAAGGACGCCCAGTTGCATAGGCTCAGAGGGTGCAGTTGCGGTGCGGCCAGAAGGGTAAGGTACCCGGGGTAGCATCCACACCGGACGGGAAGAACCGGTCGTACGCTCAGTCCTACGCTCCCTCAGACGCCTGTCTATCTGAGTGGAAAGGTTGATTAGGTCTTCGAGAGTCTCAGGGATACCCACTCTGGCCAACTCGTCCTTCAAAGACTCGGAGAGGCCCATACGAAATTGATGACGCAGAGCTGCGTCATTCCAGCTCGTATCGGCGCTCCAGCGCCTAAACTCGGATGCATAGTCCTCTGCCGCCCTACGGCCCTGTTGTAGGGAAAATAGAGCTGCTTCGGCAGTCGCTGCCTGTTGTGGGTCTTCGTAGAGGATGCCCATGGCTTGGAAAAAGGTGTTCAGATTGCTGAGGCATTCGTGCTTCTGTTCCACCAGGCGGTGGGCCCAGGCCTGGGGCTCCCCTTGTAGCAGGGAGACCACAAACCCCACCTTGGTGGACTCAAGGGAAAAGGTTCGGGGTTGGAGTACAAAAAAGAGTTCACAGGCGTTGCGGAATGCCCTATATCTGTTCCGGGCCCCGGAGAATCTATCCGGAGTAGGGACCTTGGGCTCAGGAGGCAGCATAACCACCGAGGGTGCAGGTGATGCGCTGAGCGCTGTTGGGCCTGAGGTGGCTAGGGTCTCCACGCGTTCCTCTAGGCGGGAGTACCCCTCTTGTAGGGAGTTGACGGCCTGTGTCAGTCCGGCCAGGTGACGGCATAAGTCCTCCCTAGCCGTGGCTCCCTGCATGGGCTCAGTCATGGCTGCCCGATACTGTCACGTACCTTAAGGCAGAGCCCGTATTGCAGGGAGCGGCCACTCGTAAACCCCCGGTTCGGGAACCCCTGATAGGGAAGACAGGAGCTCGAGAGCACAGGGGAGCACAAGTGCCTGGCTGGTAAGCTGGGTAGAGGGCTGGAGATCTGTGCAGACGGGAACCAGGAGGTATCCTGTAGTCCAGCAGCAGGAAGCAAGCAGGAGATGTGTAGCAGACACAAGGAGGTGTCCTGTAGTCCAGCAGCAGGAAGCAAGCAGGTAATGTGCAGCAGACACAAGGAGGTGTCCTGTAGTCCAGCAGCAGGAAGCAAGCAGGTAATGTGCAGCAGACACAAGGAGGTGTCCTGTAGTCCAGCAGCAGGAAGCAAACAGGTAATGTGCAGCTGACACAAGGTGGTGTCCTGTAGTCCAGCAGCAGGAAGCAAGCAGGTAATGTGCAGCAGGCACAAGGAGGTGTCCTGTAGTCCAGCAGCAGGAAGCAAGCAGGTAATGTGCAGCAGACACAAGGAGGTGTCCTGTAGTCCAGCAGCAGGAAGCAAACAGGTAATGTGCAGCAGACACAAGGAGGTGTCCTGAAGTCCAGCAGCAGGAAGCAAACAGGTAATGTGCAGCAGACACAAGAAGGTGTCCTGTAGTCCAGCAGCAGGAAGCAAACAGGTAATGTGCAGCAGACACAAGGAGGTGTCCTGTAGTCCAGCAGCAGGAAGCAACAGGTAATGTGCAGCAGACACAAGGAGGTGTCCTGTAGTCCAGCAGCAGGAAGCAAACAGGTAATGTGCAAGCGGGTCTCAGACAGGCAGGGTCAAACACAGACGGGCAGATCAGGTACAAGGGAGCATCCAAAGGGGTAGTCAAAGTCCAGAACCGAGATCGGGGCAGGCAGAAGTCAGAAGAGTCAGAGACAAGCCAGGTTTCAGCAGGGATCAGATGAATCGGGTTTTGCAGGTAGACCAAGCACATACAGGAAACGCTGTTGATCGGGCAGCAAGGCAACAGGGACTGGGTTTGGTTTAAATAGCGCTCTTGGCGCCAAACAGCGTCAGGGAAGCCGCACGTGCACGCGCGCGCTCCCACGCGCTCCCGCGCGCGCCCGCGCGCACCGACAGCCGCGCCATTGCGCATGTGTGGGCGCAGCAGGCCCGTTCTGAGCCGGGGAATCCTTCTCCTCCTGGGGATGTTGGGACGTCCGCTGGAGGGGCTTTCCTGACATCTGTGAAGAATGGGCAGAGTACACCTCCACTAATGGTGCACACCTTACTTATCCAAATCTTTTCTGATCTTAAGGCCTTCTTAAGGGGTAAAATTATCTCCTATACGTCCCAATTTAAAAGACATTCAATTTCAACAGGCCAGTGAAACTTTGCGTTGGATGGGCACAGTGGCTGCATTTAATGGGCACAGTGGCTGCATTTGATGGGCACAGTGGCTGCATTTGATGGACACATTTGATGGGCACAATGGCTGTATTTGATGGCACAGTGGCTGCATTTGATGGGGCAAAGTGGCTGCATTTGATGGCTCAGTAGCTGTATTTTATGGGCACAATGGCTGCAATTGATGGCACAGTGGCTGCAATTCATGGGCACAGTGAGGCTGCAATTGATGGGGTTTTTTTTTCAGTATCTTTCAGTTTGTTTGCGCCCCCCCCAAAAAATTTTAAGCACCAGCCGCCACTGTCCTCAACTGTCCACCAAATGGAGATCATCTTCTCCATTTACTATTGCCACAAAGCACATTACTTACTTGGGCATACGCACTGGCCAGAAACCTTCTTCTATATATAGCTTTAATTACCCACCTCTGATATCCAAGATTGTTAAGGAGTTGGAAGCTTGGGCGGCCCTGCCTTCTCGCTCTTCTGGTAATGTCACCTTTTTAAAATGGTCTCATTCGCACAATTAATATTCCCACTGCAAACCTTACCACTATTATTAAAACACTCTGATGTACATAAAACACATAAAGCACTGACTTTGCTAAAGTCCCAGGGTGTCTACTTAGACAAGGCCTAGATTGAAAATCTGGAAAGTCTCGTTATTACAATCTTATGCTTGAGGATGCCCTGGTCTCTCCACTCACACTTCCTGCTGTTCTACACTCCTCGCTGAGAGCACTGCCGCCTCACCTTAAATCTAATGTAATAATTAGGGACACAGTCATTGCTTGGAGGGAAGTGGGGAAGTTGATAGGGCTACCTTCAAACATATCCTGCCACTTACCTATCCAAGACAACCCTATGTTTCTCCCATCCACTATCTATAAAACTTTCGACCATTGGTGCACTCGTGGCCTCATCAATATATCTTCCTTGTACCATGGCAATCCTGCTGCGTTCAAAACTTTCTGGACCCTCGCACAAGAATACTCTTTGCCACCATCACACTGCTGTCATCATCAACAACTACTTAGCTAACTACGAACCTGCCATGGCTCTCAGGTTGATACTCTCCAGAAATCCTTTGTTGATGTAGTGCTCCAATGTGATGATTACTCTATTTCTAACCTTTACTCCCAACTCATTTTGCATAAGGCAGATAAATACCATCTTGCCCGTTCAAAAATTGGGATTCCAGTTTCAATGACACAGACCTCCCAGAGAAACTTCTTAAAAGCTACCGCTATATCTACAAACTTGTCATGTCAGAGACTTGGTGGGAAACCCAGTTTAAAATCATTAACAGGGCTTATCTCCCCTTCTGTTTTAACACAAAAGATTCCTCACAAGCACAGTACCGCTGGTGCACAATACCACTCCCTTCACTGCTACACCACCTATGGGACTGCTCGGCTATCTCTATATACTGTGACTCTGTTATCACCTACATCTCCAAAAGCACTAAGACCCAACTACCCAAAGACCTGTTATGCCTCTTTGGATGCCTAGTCCCAACTTCGCCATATTTATCGAAGACATCGCAAAACATCTCTCAATGGACCCAGATATGCCTACTTGTAGCTCGTAGGATGATTCTGAGTAACTGGATAAAATCCTCACAACTTGCCTTACAGCTGTAAAACAGGCGCTGCTTTCACTCTTCAACATAGAAACCATTAGACACCATTGTATTGAATTACCGGTCTACTTAATGCTTCTTCGCCAGATGACGAAGTTTATGGAGTTCACATTTACCCAGGAAAAGCTATTGGCTGCAATGCGCCCTATCCGCTACACAAAATGGTATCTAAAGTGGGACCTCCCCATCTCTCTAGGCAGACTGAAACTACAAGATCTCAACGCGCTCTTTGACTTCTTCCTCCCATAAGTTTTTGTGCTATTGGGGGACTCCCGACCTTCCCAAAATCATATGTTCAGGTTAGGTAGCCTTGTTCTTCTATTCCTGTTACTACTTATTCCTTATATGGTCACCACCGTAATACATGCTGTTCTGATTCCACTCCTGAGGGTTGTATTACATATTATTATATCACCTTGTCATTTTATCATACTATTATATATGATATGATTTTCGTGATGTCAGCGACGCATGCAAATGATTCCCCCAATTCACGGCACGCTCATTGTGCCGTCAGTCCATTCATTCCATTCTCTGTGGCACTGCAATGAGATCCTGTGAGATTTGCTGGACTTGCAACGTCACAGGGGGTGTAAACATCAGGATAGCACTGCACACAGGAGCTGAGATCAGCTGCATCACACATTACACATGCACATGCATGAGGTTACAGCAAGGAAACCCAGAATGGGCTGAAGTATAGGGCACTGCGGACTCGGAAGGCATTACTTAGCATTGCGCCAGCTTTTCCCGTAAGTAAAAATTTTAAAACAGCTGGAAAAAAGTAAGAAACATCTGAAGGGGGTTAATAATAATGCAGAATGAGTTGGAATGTTTTATTACACTGTCTATATTAAGAAGCAGCATTTGAGGGGCAGAGTTTACTACAGCTTTAATACACAGTTATGCTAATATCATGTGGCATAAAAAAAATTGCAACTGCCACCATTTTACAGTACTCTACAGTATTCTATAAAAATATATAAAAATAATATATATTATATCTAAAAATATACATTATTGTAAGTAATTTTTTTGTGCACAAAAATAAAAAAAAATTCCTCAGCACCAAAAAGGTTTAAAGTCATTCTCCAGTAAGTGTAAAGGTTTCCATTTAGAATATCAACTGGATGAAAGAAAGGCAATTATTGAATAAAACTGCATTGGGTTTCATGACTATTTTTTTTTCAATAAGGAAGTTGTCATAAACAAGCTCAGACATTGTGGAACATTCATTTTTTCCAGTGAATGTATCTAAATACAAAAAGCAGGCATAGATCAATTCTGTCTTCATAGTATATTTATTTGTTTTACATTGTTTTTGTCTTGGCACTTTTTTAGCAGAAAAAGGGCAAAAATTGGTAACCTTAATATGCAGCTTCTTTGTCAACCAATGATTTAAAAAAATGGCAAAGCTACAAACATATATTAAAGGCAGCATAATTCAAATGCCAGATATTTTTATTCGTGCAGTTTTCTGATTCTTTCTCTTTTATTTTTTTTTGCAAACTGCCAATTTTTGCTTGTAAAACATAATGCAACACAAAGGAAGGCTTTGAGTTTTAGAGCTTGGCCCACTCATTGCATTACCACACCTATCTGTACTTTTCTAGGAAAATGGGGTCCTGACTCTTGATAAAGCATGTTATGTAACAGATCTGGCCTGGGATGAACTTGCTATTTGACCGTTCTTGGAAAGTCTATGAAATGAATCATGCAGAATATTCATACTGGTCCAGCTTAGCATTGTAACAACACAAAAATGCCAGATATTTTTTGCCAGCATTAAAGCTGTACATAATAAATAGGCATGCTGCCCGGGAAGCCAAAACAAAAATGTAATTAATGTATGCTTCCTACTCAAAAAAACAGATGTTGGGTATTGAATGTTAAAATTGTTTAGCACATTTATGAAGTAGACAACCAAGTTTGTGTAAGCTGAGAAAACCTGTGTCTGGGATTTTTAGGTAACAATTTTGAATATTTAAACTTGGAATTAAAGAGATTTGGCTCCTCTACAGATTCATGAAGGTTTCTTTAATGGAAATGTTCACGAGTCTTTCAGCAAATATATGCTATCTGCACACCGGGCCATAACTTCAAATTCCAGGGCCCCATTGCCAAATATTGATGGGGACCCCCCCATCCCCATTCTCTCAGTGACCACCTTCAGTAGATCAGCCATTTAAGCTTGAGCAATAATTTTAACATCAACTATAAAATCCCCTTTCCAAAGGTAGGGACAAACCTCATGAAATGGGGCCACGACAAGGAGGGAGGGTGGGATGTGCTCCTCTTTGATCCTCATCGTCTTCTGCCCACTAATGACGTATCCTCTATTCCTTTTATAGGTTGAGACTCGTGCCAGAGGACCATTTTTGGGGCAACTGTCAACTCATCTACCAATACCTGGTAAATATTTTTTTTTTTTATGACTTAACTGACTTTAATTAATTAAATTATAGGTCTGCCACGATCCCACAGGTAGTGGGGGCGGGGACATCTCATGCCTCGCCCTTCACCTTTATGAGATCTTAGTCAGAACTTATTAACAATGCTATTTGAATAAAATACTACAGTCACTACCTGTGGATTAAATTGGCCCAATTTCAATAAATTTGTAAATAATCCATACACATAGCATATATTTAACATCTTCTTATATAACCATATATATACACACATATAGCTCAGCCATTTAAGCTCGAGCTATAATTTTAACATCAACTATAATATCCCATACGCCAGGCTCAATCTTTAATGAGCCTGGCACCCCACCTTGGCGACACCCAATTTAACACAGGTTTGAAAATCAAGATTTAAGATATCAAGGGCAATATTAGACAAATGCACATTGTCTGGTCTATAAAAACAAGGAAAACCACCTTTTTTTTTTTAAGTATAATTCTTTATTCAAGGATTTTTCCATTTATAACCAATCATATAAAAAAATTACAAACAAAGAAATAAACTTATTACAAAACCAACTTCGCTAAGCATATACATCTAATAAGCCAACATTGACACATATTAAATTTATAAGCTAAAGATAGGAGAATAATGAAAAATATAAATTAATACGCCACCCTAGTACAAATTCACTTCAAATCAAATAGTAACCTCCAAAATATGTCAATATGCATCAATTACTGCAATTGTTAACCTATATTACATATACCTTAACTTAACTACTTTAAGATGAGAAACCTTTCTCCTGACCCCATCAATGGGGGTCCAGAAACAAAACCTACTAAAAAAGGAGGGAAATAAAAATAAAAATATAACTAACTCAAACTCAAAACCTTCACTGCTAAAAAAAAAACCCGCCCCACCCCCGCCCCACCACATCAGTGCCCAGCCCATCCTTATAGATCCACCCTTCCAACCTAGACTGAAATACAATCAACATATGGAGGAGTACCCGAAAAGGTCATCCATGGCCGCCAGGTATCCCTACACTCCTCCTCTCTACCATAGAGAGACGCTGTCATAAATTCCATTGTCCTAATTTCGTCTATCCTAGAAAACCAATGTTTCAGAGAAGGCGTAGTCGTGGACCTCCACAAGTCTGGAATACAAGCCCAGGCAGCATTCAGCATTTGCGCTAACAGCGTCTTTCTATAGTGGTGAAGGGGTTGTTCATTTAAATGCAAGAGATAACCCAAAGGGTCTGAACCAAGGTCAACTAATATCAATCTTTTAATCATCTTCCTCACGTCCTTCCAGAATGCTGTAATTAAAGGACACAGCCAAAAAATGTGTAGTAATGTCCCTGTCTCTTTATTACATTGCAAGCATAACTTCGAAATTTACGGGTAAAATTTGTTCATTAAGGCAGGAACCCTATACCACCTAACCAATAACTTATATCCCTGTTCTTGAAAGTGGCTTGCTATGGAGGATTTATGAGCCAATAGAATAATCCTGTTAATTTGCAATCTTGTGAAAAAAATCTGAAGGTCCTCTTCCCAGCGTCGTATATATGCAGGAATTTGGCCTTCTGGAGGCTGAATAATCTGTTTATACAAAAGTGACAACATGTGTGGTACATGTTCCCCCTCCGCACATAGACGCTCAAAGGGTGTCAGTGGCCTTACATATAGTTTTGCATCTGCTATAGACCTTAAAAAGTGTGACAATTGAAAGGCAGACCAAGAGCTCAAGGGAGGCTGTGAAAGAGTGGAGAGGTCCTGCGTTGACATCCAACGCATAACAAAATGCATGCATCTAGTTCTACCTATTCCTATCAACCCCCGAAGCTGTTTATTATCAAGTCCAGGCATGAAATCTGGATTCTGAATCAGTGGTGTTAATGGGGATGGGTAGGGAGAGAGGCCTTTTGTTGAAAATATATGAGTAAGAACTGCAATAGTAGCCCCAATTGTAGGATGCCTCTTCAATCCCCGATAGTATTTATGAGCGACCCATGGAAGTGCAGACAAAACAATTGATGAGGCATGTTGTTCCACTTGTACCCACAGTTTAGTCTGTGAGGAAGTGCATCATGACACTGCTCTAGACAGGTGTAAGGCTCGATGGTAAGAGATCAGGTCAGGCAGACCAATACCCCCAGGTCAGGCAAAACCAACAAGTAGTGAAGTCTAGTGACTTTGCTGCTCCAGAGAAATTTAGTTAACAGTGTCCGGCACGAGAGAAAAAAAGCTTGAGGTAGTTTAATAGGTATCGCTTGCATTAAATATAAGATCTGAGGAAGCAGTGTCATCTTAAATGCATTACACATCCCAAACCACATGAGGGTAAGGGTCTGCCATAGTTGAAAATGTGATCACATTTTCGATAATAATGGGCAGAAGTTTGTCCCATATTGTAGGGCGGTATCCGGGGTCAATTGGACCCCCAAGTATTTCAAAAAGGACTTAACCCATTTGAACCAGTATACACCTTGTAAGTGAACAATACACTCCTTGGAAAGGAGGATACTCATCGCTTCACATTTGACGATTTGTGAGTATAGCCTCATGTATTAATGAATAATATATAGTATAAAGGTACCATCATCCAAGTTAATATATGAAAAATTGGGGAGGTGGAAGTGTGGGGGCAGTTGCTGACGCTGACCCATACACATGACCACCTGAAATGATTTATGGACTGATTTATGGTACTGATGCAATGACCAATAAATTCTAGTAAAATTTAAATTTTAATACATATAAAAAAAGGACATACAAAAGTATTAAAAAATACACCACAATTAACTAACTACTAACGGGTTCCCCGTAGAGTTTCTGTTGGAGTGGAATATACGTTGTTTCCTCTACCGGTTTCGCGGCAAAAAAACGCTTCTTCAGGAGGAATGGTCTATGGAACAGATAATATATTTAAACAAAGCATATTTACAAAGCAAAAGAAATTTTAACAAAAAATTACATTCAATGTTAAAGCAAGAAGACCCGCTCACCCATTTGGAGGAAACCAACTAGCGACAGGACCCGACAAATTTCCCCCCGTGGCGAACAAGGGGAAGGGAAGGATGGAAAGGGAAGGCAGAGGGTTGTGTAAGTGATAGAAGGGGGAGAGAAAAGGGGGGGTGGGGGGAAGGTCATGGTTATGCAGTAATCTTTCCCTGTTTGCTTACCTCTCCTCATGTGAGATTCCAATCATTATCAGATAAGTGTATTTGTCATGGTTATGCAGTAATCTTTCCCTGTTTGCTTACCTCTCCTCATGTGTTCCTAAGAGGCCAGCCACTCTCACCTGGTGGTTTTTATAACCTCTCCTCTAAGCATGGCTCCACCCCAGGCCCTATCAGGGAACCCTATATTAACCTGTGCACTGCAAGCCAGTGGTGCTGATCAACCATTGTGTATCCGTGGTGTGTTCGGCTTCCTGGTTCCTGCTTGTCGTGTGCTCTATGTTTGTCTCTGTTAACGACCTTGGCGTGTTCTCAACTATTCCTGTCTGCTTGTGATCTTGACCCTTTGGCATGTCCCCGACCATCCCTGTCTGCCTGTGACCCTGAACCTTTGGCGTGTACTCTGTTGTTCCTGTTTACCCCGACCTCTGCCTTATCCCCTTACTATCCTTGTCGTTCCAGCCTGCTGCTTCCTTCTCCTGTAGTCTACTGTGAGCGTGAGCTGTGAGACCCTGGGGGTCGCGACCTGGAGCCAGACTGCAGCGAAGTCCATCCTCACCACTAGAGGCTCTGGCGAACACCTGCTGGCTCTTAGACTCCACGCCCTGGGGAATCTATGCTCTAGTTCCCACTGGGATCTGTGTTAGTGATCCAGTAGACCTGTGTCCTGAATCTCCCTTTGTACAATCCGCAGCAGTCAGTCCTAAGGTCCACTACCTAGCGGTGCACTTCCAATTCCTACTGAGTGCACCTGTCACCTGGTCTCAGGTGACCTGACAGTTTGATCAGCCATGGACCCAGCTGATGTGCCGCTACCCGCAGATGATCCATTGCAGGTCTTAGTTCGCAGACTTGAGACCCAAGAATCGCATCAGACCCAGGTGATGCGATTCCTTCAGGATTTGGCATCCCGTTTTGAACAGGTTCAGGCCTCATTAGGACCCCCGGTTCAACAACCTCAAACGCTATCTGCTGCTGCACCTATCGCATCAGTCGCAGCCACACATTCATTACAACTACCAGCTCCGGCCCGTTTCTCTGGGGACCCCAAGGCTTGCAGGGGGTTCCTTAGCCAGTGCACAATTCATTTTGAACTTCAGCCCCAAAACTTCCTGTCCTATCGGGCGAAAGTCGCATATATTATATCCCTCCTGTCAGGCGAGGCGCTAGCTTGGGCTGCCCCTCTGTGGGAACTGAATGACCCAGTGGTTTCTAGCCTGTCTGATTTCTTGAAACTTTTTCGGAATATCTTCGAGGAACCGGGTCGTGTCTCCTCAGCGGCTAGCGCTCTTTTACGTCTCCGTCAAGAGTCTGCTTCTGTGGGCCAGTATGCTCTTCAGTTCCGTATCCTCACAGCTGAATTGAGCTGGAATAACGAGGCCCTAGTTGCAACCTTTTTGCATGGCCTCTCTGATAGAGTGAAGGATGAATTAGCAGGAAGATCCCTTCCTGTTGATCTGGACAGTGTCATCACCTTGTGTAACCAGATCGATATTCGCTTTCAGGAGAGGGCCCTGGAAAAAAGACTCCAGCACTCCCCGTTCTTTAGTCAGCCTGAGCTCCCAGTCCCTTCTCTTCGATCCGATGAGCACCCCCTGCCTGCTGAGGAACCTATGCAGTTGGGCTGGACCAAGTTATCTCCCAAAGAACGCGCTAGGCACAGAACTCTGGGCCTATGCCTCTATTGTGGGGCCAAAGGTCATTTCCGTGACACTTGTTCTCTTCGTCCGAAAAAACGCTCAGGGCTAATACATCTGGAAGGTGGAGTATTAGACCCTGAAATATCACCTTTACCTTCTCGTCTTCTCCTTTCTGTGTTGCTTCATGTCGGCACTTCCTCTCGTTCGGTCTCAGCACATCTGGATTCCGGAGCCGCTGCCAATTTCATGGATTGGGAAACTGCATCCTCCTTGAGACTTACCCTTTTGCCCCTTACAACGCCATTGGTGGTCTTGGCGATTGATGGCACTGTTCTCCCAGGGGGCCCTATCCGCTTCCAGACCCTTCCTGTTAAGATGTCAGTAGGGACACTCCACCAGGAGTGGATATCCTTCCTTGTCTTACCTAAGGCTTCATCTCCTATCATATTAGGTCTTCCTTGGTTACGGCTCCATTCCCCACACGTTGACTGGACTGCTGGACAGATCCTGGCTTGGGGTTCCTCCTGTTCCTCTTCCTGCCTACTCAAGGTTACCCCAAAAGAGAAACCTCCTGTTGCCATCATCCCAGTAGCTTCTGCTCGTCCCGCTGTATATAGTGATCTCTGGGATGTGTCCTGCAATAGTCGGACTGATGCGATTGAGATGGTCACTACACCTGACAATACTATTCAGTCGGCCTCTGCACTAGTTATGCCAGTCCAGCCCATGCCCAGTGAGCTTTCTGCTTCTTGTTCAGGACCTTCTGTAACCTGGCCTCACCCTACTGCTACTATGCCCTTAACCATTCCTAAAAAGCCTTTAGTCCTCTACAAGTCCTCTCGTCCTCTGCCTACCTCGGTTCCGGTCTCCGAGGATAATCTAAAATACGAGGTTAGTCAAGTTTTGGATTCCCGACTCCGTAAAGGCATTCTTCAATACCTCGTACATTGGAAAGGGTTTGGTCCTGAGGAGAGGTCTTGGATCACTGCATCTGAGGTCCTTGCTCCTTGCTCCTCATCTGTTGAGGAGGTTCCATCTGGAGTTTCCCTTTAAGCCTGGACCCAGGTGGGGGAGGGGGAGGGGGAGACCTCATAAGAGGGGGGTACTGTCATGGTTATGCAGTAATCTTTCCCTGTTTGCTTACCTCTCCTCATGTGTTCAGACTAAGAGGCCAGCCACTCTCACCTGGTGGTTTTTATAACCTCTCCTCTAAGCATGGCTCCACCCCAGGCCCTATCAGGGAAACCCTATATTAACCTGTGCACTGCAAGCCAGTGGTGCTGATCAACCATTGTGTATCCGTGGTGTGTTCGGCTTCCTGGTTCCTGCTTGTCGTGTGCTCTATGTTTGTCTCTGTTAACGACCTTGGCGTGTTCTCAACTATTCCTGTCTGCTTGTGATCTTGACCCTTTGGCATGTCCCCGACCATCCCTGTCTGCCTGTGACCCTGAACCTTTGGCGTGTACTCTGTTGTTCCTGTTTACCCTGACCTCTGCCTTATCCCCTTACTATCCTTGTCGTTCCAGCCTGCTGCTTCCTTCTCCTGTAGTCTACTGTGAGCGTGAGCTGTGAGACCCTGGGGGTCGCGACCTGGAGCCAGACTGCAGCGAAGTCCATCCTCACCACTAGAGGCTCTGGCGAACACCTGCTGGCTCTTAGACTCCGCGCCCTGGGGAATCTATGCTCTAGTTCCCACTGGGATCTGTGTTAGTGATCCAGTAGACCTGTGTCCTGAATCTCCCTGGGTATAATCCGTAGCAGTCAGTCCTAAGGTCCACTACCTAGCGGTGCACTTCCAATTCCTACTGAGTGCACCTGTCACCTAGTCTCAGGCAGAGGCGGCTCTCTAATTAGGCAAATTAGGCGGTTGCCTAAGGCCTCGCACTCACAGGGGCCTCGTGGCCTCCTAATTTGCCTGTGCTCAATCACTGATTCTCTCTCCCCCCCTCTTTATCTCACCCTCTTTTCTGTGTGCTTGTATTTTTTTCCTATTATGGGTGTGAGTGGGGCCTCATGTGTAAGTTTCGCCTAAGGCCTCACAAAGCCTAGAGCAAATCGCTCCAATGCATACGGGGTCTTCTATACCAATGTATCTTAAAACACGGAGAAGGGAATCCCAAATTGTTGGAAGACAACATGTTTTATTTCATAATACAAGATGTGATTGAATATGAAATCTGGATACCCCGAGCCAAATTCTCTTGGGGGCCGACTGGATTGTAACAGGTTGCCCATCAAAAGCTTTGTAACATATCAGAACCTTCATCTGAAAGAAGAGTCATGCCCCCTGGCAGGGGGGAGTATGGGAACAAAAGCTTCGCTCTAGACCAACTGGTGTGATAAATATTGAAATGCTTGATTAACAAGCCCCTTAACAAGCCACTTTTATTTTATTTTATTTTTATTTATTTTTAATTCTATTTCTATTTTTATATTTTATAATTTTTTTAATTTTATTTTCAGTTTAATTTTATTTTTATTTTATTTTTTTTTATTTATTTTATTTTATTTTAATATTTTATATTTTTATTTTTTTTTATTTTATTTTTATTTTATTTTATTTCTTTATTTTATTTTATTTTATTTTATTTTATTTTATTTTATATTTATTTTCATTTTCATTTTATTTATTTATTATTATTTTCAATTTTATGTTTATTATTATTATATTTTTCTATATTTATTCAATCTATCCCAACATTTATTTTTGTATGCTATTTTATTTCACATCTCATTTTTATCATTTTATTTTATGGTTTTTTCTTATGTGTCTTATTCCAGCCGTGGCCACTTCCAAATTTATGAATATTCTTCAAGTTCCGCATCCATTTTGTATACATATTTTATTTTTTTTTTATATATTTCTCATTTTTCCACTTTATATATGTAATCATATTTATACATTTTATATATGAATTTTTATCCTGGCAATTTATGCATACCATATATTTCCTTCACAGTATACCCATTATATGCTGTGGACGGATATGCTTCTTGTCATGTTTTATTTGTTTAAATAAAGTTTATACAAGGCAATCTTAAATGATGATCACTTTGACTATGTCTCTGAACTTGCCGTCATCTAATTGATTGGCGTCTTTGCTCCTCCTTCAGAGGAGGAGTTCTGTATGTTCTTTTGGTATAAATATCTCCTATGTTGGCCGGAGATTATGTCCTTTGATGACGCCCTGGAGGAGGGGCGAAACGCGTCAACGTCATTTCCGGCCAAACACAACCACCGACGTCACATCCTGCCTCCGTGGAACGCACGCCTATCCAGCGGCATTCACGGAAGTCCTTCTGATAAGCCTGCCTTCGTTTAAACTCTGTGAGTAGCGCATTGCGCGCATGTACCTCTTATTGCAACGGTATTTCACCATATAGCATTCCTTTCCTTTGAGGCATTAATCTGCAAGACCCATGGAGATGGCACCAGTAGCAAGCCCCCAGATATCCGGGTCATCCTGAACCACCAGCCAGCTTCACATCATATGTCCCATGGACTCAGATCATAGTCTCTCTGCTTGATTTCATAGTCACAGCCTCTGCATCTGGGTGAGTCCAGTCCAAGAAGGGGCTTTCTACTTTGCTGGAATTTTTTTCTTATTTTTGTTGGCACATAATTCATTTCATCATTTATATGCAATTACTGTGGTTTATTATTGTAGTCTCACCACCACACACACCAACAGTTTTGTAGTCTCACCACTACACACACCAACAGATTTGTATATTGGTACACTGTTTGTTAATATTTGCTAGCGCTGTTCCTTTTTTCCGTTGTTCACAAGCCTCAAAGAGAGCAACAAGATGATTGATGAGTTGGGCTACATAAGATCAAAGGGCCAGCGGTCACTGAAGATGACCCAGGTCACATAGCGATGATACATGTATGAATCAGAAAATGTTTAGGAGACACAGGTCTGACTTCCAAAAATCGACGTATCAATGAAAAAACACAATAGCGGGAACCCGGATTAGCCTGCAAAGTTATCTATTGACCATGACCCATAGGATCAGTTTTACTTCTCCCTAACAATATCTGAATAGAATCCATCCTACTAAATATATCCTTAAACAATAAGCCTGTGTTATCAGAAATTTTATGTGGCAGTAATTCAGATATCCAAAAGGCCCCAAAAAAACATACACAAAATATCAAAGTAAACAATAAAGATTCATAAGGTGAATAACATACATCTCTTGTAACGTCACAGAGACGACCCAACAGAGATTGCTAATCTCGTATCAGCAATAAAGTAATTTTTTGCGGTAACCTTTTAACGCATGCTGAACAGGATATACAGATTCTTCCACCTTGCATACGTAAAAAAAAGAAACACCTGACATGAGACATGAGAGTGTGAATAACCACAAGACATTAAAAGATTAAGAAAGGATAAAACCAATCCTTTAGAAAAGGGGGTTTGACATTGCCCAGAAAAAAACAAGAAGGAACTCCATAAGGACCATGCAGCTTTATACGCCACCCACGTGGATGGTACTAAAGAAGCCTCAATAGCAATAATGACAGGATTTACTGAAGGTCCCATAAGTGTTGAAGGCATAACAGGCCAATTGGATCCGCATCCAGTACCAAGCGCCTAAATTATTAAATCCGAGAGCGGGATAAAGCATCAGCAATAAAATTATCCTTACGAGGAACGTCTTTGGCTTTAAGCCATATATTAAAGCGAAGGTCTGCCAAATTTTTTTTTTTAAAAGTCAGCAGCTACAAATACTGCAGCTGCTGACTTTTAAAATAAGGACACTTACTTGTCCAGGGCGCCCGCGATGTCGGCACCTGAAGCCGATCTCTCCCTCAGCTCTCGGGTGCTGCCGCCGCCATCTTTGGTAAGGGAATCAGGAAGGGAAGCCTTGCAGCTTCACTTCCTGGCTCCCCACTGTGCATGTGTGAGTCGCGCTGCACAATCCAAATGGTCCCTGCTGTCTCTGGGACCCGTGTGTGTCCCAGCAGACAGCGCGGGTGGGGGGCAGGAGGAGGGAGTCTATGCCCAGAAGCGGATGCAAATACCTGGGGGGGAGGGTTCTGAAAAGCGGAAGTTCCATTTTTGTGTGGAACTCTGCTTTGAGGTCTAAACATTTAAACAGCAATTGTCTAAGTACAGCAAGCAAAAAACACACCCTTATTGTCAGAATGAAGTAAGATTCTACGATTTCGAAAATTTACACCCCATAATTCCAAAGCTACCAAAACAGGAAAAATCTCTAATAGAACAATATTAGTCGTTAAACATGAACCTTTCTAAAAATGAGGCCATAAATCAGCAGACCAATAAGCCCCATAGCCACAAGATCCAGCGGCATCAGTATGCAGATGAAGTGCAGATGCATCACAAAAAGGGGTCTGCCATAAACAACAACCATTAAATGTGGATAAAAAACAATGCCATACCATAAGATCTTTCCTAACCCCACATGTAATCCTCACAAAATGATAAGGAGAGGATATTCCTGAAATAGCGTGATACAATCTTTTTGAAAAAACTTGACCCATCTGTAAATCTCTGGACGCAAATGCCAATAAGTCAAGTTAAGATTGCAAGATTTTCAATCGAACTTTACATTTAGAAAGAACCAAGTCTAATAATATCCGAATTTTAATAATTTTCTCATCTGGCAGTCGGAATTCCATGGAAATTTGTATACCCAAAAATTCCAGGCAAGACGTTGGGTAGACAGATTTTCATGAGCTAATGGAATACCAAATTCTCTACACACAATCCGAAATTCAGTAAATAAATATAAACAATCATTTGAACTAGCCTTACCTATAAAAAGAAAATCATCTAAATAGTGCAATAAGTAATTTGAACCCATACGAAAACTAACAACCCACTCAATAAATGTAGAAAAAAGTTCAAAATAATGACACAAAAGCGAACATCCCATCGGGAGACACTTATCAAAGTAATATTCACCTTGAAAGTGAAAACCTAATGAGTTAAATGCTGATGGGTGAATAGGAAGTAGCCGAAAAGCGGACTTTACATCAGCTTTAGCAAGTAAAGCAGAAGCTCCTACTTTTCTAATTTTGAATAGCGCTTCATCAAAAGAAGAATATTGCACAGAACACCATGCTGGATCAATATCATTGTTTAAAGAAAGACCAATGGCAAAAGATAGATGGTGTATCAATCGAAAAAGCGCGTGGCTCCTTTTTCAAAACGATACCTAGTGGTGAA
>CM053026.1:156431703-156471782 GCA_028564925.1 Lithobates sylvaticus | reverse complement strand
AGGTGCCTGTAGTATATTATATCTAATATATATATATGTATACATATATATATATTATATATATACATATTTATTATATGTAGTGTTTTTATTTAGGCATTCTAAAGACAAGTTTATTCTAGGCATGCCACTTTGGTAGCTGTTATTATCTTAATCTAATCAGTATTCACACATGTCAAAGGGGGAATATGCAAGAATGTAAATTGGGGCAGCTTTACAATTACAACTATTCACAGCGTGGGGTTGTCTCCTGTCACATTGTCAACTTAAGATATAAGTTGACAATGTTATCTGTTACCCTTTGATGTGTAAATCTTATGCAAGTTGTGTGTGTGAGGAATAGCCTTTTAACCTAGTATTTACTGATGGTAATTAGAATTGAGGGGGGTATTCATGGTAAACATTTGGTTGACCCCCCCCAGTGTCAGATCAGTATATGAGAAGACAGGCAGGTTGTCAGCTAGTCTAGAGAAAGACGGGTCTAGGAGAAGATATTCCTTGTCATGTACTCTGTTGGATTTTGCCATCTGTAATAATGTTCTGTTTTGGAAGTCAATAAAATCTCTCTCTGGGAGAAACGGGTTTTGCTGCGGAGACAATACTTTTAATAACTATATTCCATCTACGAGGAACGACGATTATAGATTAGATCACTACATTGGTGCCGTTCAAGCGACCAGAAGAGCATTTTCAGGACTTAACAGAAGTCGGTGGTGAAAACAATGAAAACAATCCTGTGAGTTGGACAGAAGTCTGATGGAGAACCAAGACCTGTGCTGTGACTCTAACGTCTGGTTGTGACATAAGAGAGTCTGATCTACAAAATCAAACAAGTTTGGAACCCCAGAAGTATTCTCTGGAGACTGGAAACGAAGAAAAGGACTGCATCGTGTACCAGAAGACGTGAGCTGGAAGCTGAAGGAGTAATTAATGCGGTGAGTAAAATATTACTCTCTTTTTAAATTATTAATAATATAGTCAAAATGCTTACTCAGTGTGAAGATAGTGTCAGTTACTAGACATGTGCATTCGTTTTCGTCCGAATGCATTTTCGTCCGAATTTCAGGTATTTTCGTTATCGTTTTGACAAACGATAACGAAAGCGCAGAGTCCGAAAAACGAAAGATCCGACATAAATAAATGCTTTATTTTCGTTTTCGTTGTGACAACAGTTCGATATAGACTCTAGAGATAGGAGATTCGACATGACGCTGACGACAATAACAATGTGTATTGAACCTATGGTCGAATGTGCCCAACCTTACTCTATTAGTCCGAAAAACGAAAGATCCGACATAAATAAATGCTTTATTTACGTTTTCGTTGTGACAACAGTTCGATATAGAATAGGAGATTCGACATGACGCTGACAATAACAATCTGTGTATTGAACCCAGAGAGGAAATATTTCGACATAGAGAGAAAAGATTCGACGGAGAGAATAGTTCCACATAGAGAGAAAATATTCGACAAAAGATGCTGGAATTGGGTGGGGGAAGTAAAATAAAAATGATGATGAATGTTATTGGCTGATTGTAACCAAAGAGGAGGAGCAGTAAAATAGCTAGAACTAAGTACACGTGTACAGCCAACTTACTTTCACTTACGATTGCTAGCAGAGAGAGACACAGTCAATCTTAGCTGCTCCGTTTGAATTGTCACTTATCAGAGAACCTGAATTATTAAGCAATTATTAAGCATAAGCACAGCAGCAGAACAATAGTGAAGCAAGCTACAGTTCAACTTAGCTTTTTCCTAATAATCTGCTGCTATTGTGTTAGTGTGTGAACCTTACAGTGATACTAGTGTTGCTGCTAGTGTTGTTGTGATAGCCTCAGAGGCTGCCTGTGTTGTGGGGGGGATTTATTATTATAGAATATTGTTACCTGTCTGATCAGTGATCGCTATCACCAGTCCACCAGTTTCTGTTTGAACTAGTATATATATATATATATATACACAGCAATAGCAATGTACCGTTCTAATGGAAAAGTGAAGGCAGGTAGAGGTAGTGGTCGTGGTCGTGGTCGCGGTGGACATCTTGCAAAAAAAAGTGGCAAGGTCTCTGCTACTAATGTCTCTGACACTTCTGCGGCCACAAACATGCTGTCCACAACAGTGGGTGTCACCACCACTACCACCAGCAAAGCTAGTTCCACCACCACCACCAGTTCTACTATGAGTTTTCCTGCCAGACCACCAACATCTGCTGCTGCTTCCACTGCCAGTGCAGCGTCTACTTCTACAGGTGTCATGGCTTCTTATTTTTATGGGATAGGCAAGAAACCTAGTATAAAACAAGTGGAGTTGCCTATAGACTCACAACCACCAATCACACTGCCAGTGCCACTGCCCAGCTCCCCAAAGAAGCAATTTAGTGCGACAGCAGCAGAGACAGAGTATGAGACTTTTTGTTCATTGGCCCAAGAGAATAATTTTGAATGTGATGCTCCTCTTTCCCCAACCACTGCAGACGTTTTATACACTCTTACCCCACAAGAGTTACAGCGTGACGTAGAGAAAGTGCAAGAGGGATATTCTGTGAGGAGTAGGACAGGTAGCAGTTCACTTTTTTCATCTGCTGCTAACTCCCCTTCTCCCTCTGTTGTTATGGAGGAAGAATCCTGTGATGATGATAACACCGACCTCCCCAGCACCCCTGCCATTAGCACTAGTTCACCAAGTGTAACTGTAGTGGCAACAGCTCCCACCACTGGTGTGCTACCTGCTGCAGTTATATCAGCCCTAAATAGTACTAGTAATAGTAATAGTACTAGAGATCAACAGGGTCAAGGGGCTGCATCCCGCCGCAGCAACGTGTGGAAATATTTCGAAACATTGGAAGGCGGGTTCTTTGCAAAGTGCAAGTTGTGTGGGAAGCAAGTCAGTAGGGGTAAAAAGTTGGGACATTTAACCAATGCTGGTATGAACCTTCACCTTAAAAATTACCACCACTCTAGTTTACTGCGGGCAGAGGCAGAAAAAGATGGTAGCGCAGGAAGCAGCATAACGGACTCTGACTGTACTGGTGGTACCTCCTCAACCACACCACTTACTCAGAGCACAGCCCATAGAGAGGGTTCAATTAAGAAAAACCGTCCACGTGCAGTAGTTCCACTGCAGACCCAATCAGGCTCCTCATCTTCCCAAGGACATTATCAGCCTACCCTAGATAGTTTTGTTGGCTTTAGTTCCAAGGGCCTGTCAAAACAGCAGGCCAACAAGATCACCCGCCTCATTGGCCAATTCATTGCTATTGGAGGAGCCTCTTTTCGCATGATTGAAGGGGAGCCGTTTAAACAGCTCATGCACGCCCTTGCTCCACGATACGTTGTTCCTGCACGAACAACTTTCAGCAGAAAGATTATTCCAGGACTATACCATTCGTGCGTTGCATTATTGAAAGAAAAAATGGCCAAAGCTGAGGGTCAGACAATTCATTTGACCACTGATTTATGGACAGCTCCCAACGGTCAACATGCTTTCCTGTCTTTGACTGCACACTGGTGGCAGGCCACTGTGCCTGTTGGTGGTGGCACTAGTGTAAGTGTTCAAACTTCATCAGGAAGCAGGTCTGCAGCTCAAGACCAGCAGGGTTATCAAGCTTTCCTGCTCCACACAGAAGTCCGTGATGATAAGCATAGCTCTGCCAACATATTGCGGGCAATTAGATCGATGTTGGCCAATTGGTTTGGAGAGCGGGCAGTCACCAATGTTTCTGTTGGGTTCATAGTGACAGACGGAGGTTCAAACATGATTAAAGCGCTCCAAGATGGATCTTTTGTCGGTGTGCGCTGTTCTGCACACATACTGCATTTAGTGGTCAAGGGTGCAATCCCAGTGGAGAAGAACAACAAGATTGCTCAAATCTTGGACCTTTGCAGGAAGATTGCAGGGCATTTCCACCGCAGTGTAGTTGCTAGTCAACTGTTGAGGGAGGAGCAAGAACAATCGGGGCTCCCCATACATCGCCTGAAACAAGATGTCAGCACCCGGTGGAACTATACCCTGGAAATGCTGGAACGCATTTTGGAGCAAAAGACAGCCATCCACAATCTATCATCCCACCACAATATTGGGATTGATTCCACACTGGGACGTGATGACTGGTGTATAATTGGGCAGCTTGTTTCTGTCTTAAAACCCTTTCGTAATGTGACGGAAAACTTGAGTCAGAGCAATGCCAGCCTAGGACAGGTCATACCCTTGTTTACCTATCTCATAGATAAGATGAGATCGTTCCTAGAAAACAGTGAGCCTGTTTGTGGCAGCCCACTTCATGCCGATGTAGCGTCTTTCATCAGGAAGCTACAAGATAACTTAAAAGATAGGCTAAATGACCGTGTCCGCAAAAGCCCTGAACTCATGTTGGCTACCCTGTGTGATCCCAGGATCAAAGGTAAACTGGCTCTCAGAGACAACAGCCTCTCCTACTGGAAAGAAAAACTTATTGAAAGGGTCCATAATTTGCAGCAAGAGAGATGTATGCCGAATGAGGCCGATTTGGAAGATTCGCCTGCCATGTCTGCTATTCCAAGGCCTGGCACCATCACTCAAAAACAACTGAGTGGAGCATGTGCATGTTGGGTAGAGGCACTTGACAATCTGGTGGATGCAGGTCAAGCAGCAGGTAATCGAGAGGAGAGCAGTGCCTCTGAAATGGTCAGGGCCTACCTATATGAAGCACCTTTGCTTCCTACAGAAGACCCTTTGACCTATTGGGATGGTAAGAAAAGTGTATGGCCTGGTCTTTGCCTGGTTGCCCAGAAACTACTATCCTGTCCTCCAACCAGTGTGCAAAGTGAGAGAGTTTTCTCTATTACTGGGAACATCCTTAATCCACACCGTGCACAACTAACACCCCATTTGATGGAACAACTAACTTTCCTCAAATTTAACCTCCCCAAGCTGGGTTACCCTACCCTTAACTTGTGAGACCTGAATCATTGTCACCATGTGAAGATAGATGGGACTCAGAGGAACCATCCAAATGTTGACGAAAATAATTTTTTTTTTTCTTACCATTAGACATTGACAATAGCAGTTGTCTTTGGTGTGACCCCAAGATTTAAATAGAATTAGATATTTTTGGGGCGTGGCCTGGAGCTTAATGGCGTAGGACGTGTGGAGTGAGAGCTCTGCCTGAGACAAAATCCTTTTACCTTATCCTCTGGGGAAATTCGGACAAAACTACACAGCATCGCAGCCCTGAAGAACAGAGCACACTGCGGGCTCCATGTCGCCACCCAAAAGGACCTCGGAGGCCGCTGCTAAGCTGGCTAAGTACCGCCATGAGGGACAGGCCGCCGAGGGAGAAGATGGCGTTGGCCACGTGCAGGCTGCGGAGGAGTCCACCTCCGGCGACACAGCTAAGATCCTCGAGGCGGTCTCCTCGTGCCAAACCGCGCTCACCTCCAAGATAGAGGAGGTAAAAGTGGATATTTCCCTAATCCGCCAGGACATTCAAAAACTGCGGGACAGGACCTCCGAGACGGAGCGCAGAATAGCCAGGGCAGAGGCAGACATTACCCCGCTTCAAGTCTCCACTGAACAGCTTCAGCACCAACTCAGCTTCGTCCTCCATAAACAGGACGACATGGAGAACCGCCTCAGGAGATGCAACCTCCGCTTCGTGGGTCTCCCAGAAAGGGCTGAAGGCTCGGACCCCCCTACCTACCTGGAGAATCTCCTCATTAAAACGTATGGGAGAGAGGCCTTCTCCTCCACCTTCGTTATAGAACGTGCCCACCGCCTTGCAGCGCGCCCTCCACCAGCTGGTGCACCCCCGAGAACCTTTATCGCCAAGCTACTCAACTACAGGGACCGGGACACCGTGCTGCGTCTTACCCGCGAAAGAGGGAACATCCCGGTCGGCAATGTGACAGTCGCGGTGTACCCGGATTTCTCCGCAGAGGTACAGAAGAAACGAGCACAGTTCACCGAGGCGAAGCGACAACTGCGCATCCACCACCTGCCGTACGCAATGCTGTTCCCGGCAAGGCTCCGTGTGACCCGCGACGGAAAGACACAGTTTTTTGAGGACCCCGCTGCCGTCATAACCTGGCTGGAGCAACACGAGGTGGCCGTTCCGGCCCGCGGATGATACCTGCAACCCGCATCCCGCGACTACATCCGGTGCCTGCCCGGGGAGTCCGTGACCGGTCCCACCTACCTGCAAACGTGAGTGTGCCTCCTCTCGCCTATCCCTTTACCTGTCGCCCCAACCTTGCCTCACACCGCTCCCCTGACCGTACCTCTAGACGCACTCCTTGTCCGGTGACCGGCCTAACAGCCTACGCTCCCAGATGACCGGGGCGGACTCACCGAAGGCAGGCCCTGAACTATCCCTTCCACTGCCACCTGCTGCGGCCTCCCCTGAGCCGGATCAGGGGATAGACAACCCTACATGCTGTAGCGCCTCGGCGAGCAGATACCCTCGCCCCCCTGGGGTTCATGCTACCCGCCTAACTGAGCTACAACCTGTGCTTGAACTTCCACCCGCAGGTGCATGAGCCCCACCACTACCCCTTCCCCCCCTCTTATCTGTGAGCCCGCACGAGACCTATAGAAATGGCTGCCGCAGCCCACCGCACACCTGACCCGCCACCCTCAAACGAGGACATCAAGTTCCCCCATCAAGATCCCCCTCTGCCGTCCGGGCTTCCCCCACTGTCAACCTCCTATCGATCTCAGGTAAAAAAAAACCCCCCTTGTGTACTTTGAACTCTCACTCAGACTAACCGCACGCCCGGCTTTCCACCAAGCTGTGCGCTCTGCAGTATCTTTCTTTGCCGCCCCGGCACCCTGCCATGGTCACCCTCGGGATCGAGGACTTTTGTGCTGCCGAAAAGATGACCTGGCACCCACTAGAACCAGTTAAAAGTTTGTTTCCCTGGCCAGCTATCACTACCACGGACGTGGAGAGTGATCGTTTGAACGCTATGCCGCGCTGGTCCAGAGTTGGCATGTTTCTATCCACAGTTTGTATATTATGTATGCTTTACACCCTTTATTTGACTTGCATAGCAATATGTACCTTTCAGTTGCAATGTATGAGTGACCCCCCCTGCCTTATTAAGACACGGGGGGTACAATCGGCGCATGCGATATCCGGACCAAGCCATTGCAACCCCTGCGGGACCATTAACCCCCTATTCATATCAGGTGATACCTGCATGGCACCGGATGGTGCACACACATCTCCCAATGTACCATATGGCTACGCTTAAGATGCTCACCTGGAACGTCCGGGGCCTAGGCGCCAAACCCAAGCGCTTGGCAGTCCTCACCCACCTTAAGCGTCTACGTGCAGACATCTCTGTTCTGGTTGAAACGCACCTCACAGGGCAGTCCCAGAGGGCACTAAAAAAACCATGGGTAGGTTGGCTATATAATGCCCCCCACACCTCCAACTCTCGAGGCATCGGCATCCTCATAGCCAAGACGGTACAATTCCAGCTGCACGACCTGCGGCTGGACCCAATGGGCAGGTTCCTGTTTCTCCATTCCACGGTCGGTGGACGGGAGATACTCATAATGGCATTCTACATCCCTCCACCCTTCCAATTTCATGCACTTCAGGAAGGATTAGCCTTCATGACCAAATACCCCACGGTGCCAGCTATCTGGATAGGTGACTTCAACACGACAATCAACCCCAGCTTAGACAGACTCAGCGCGACCACCCCGACGCCCCCCCCCCCCCAATACAACACCAGATTCGGCAAGTTTGCAAATGAATTCGCCATGACAGACACCTGGAGGCACAAACACCCCACTAAAGTAGCCTTCTCCTGCTATACCCCGTCGCAACAGGCCATGTCTCGCATAGACATGATCCTGCTCTCTCCCGCCCTGCTGCCCGACCTAATGGAAGTGGGATTCGACACTAGGGTGCTTTCGGATCATTCCCCATATTGGATGACACTGAAATTACCCACCACTTCTCCCCCCCGGATCTGGAGATTGAATCCATTCTGGCTCACGGTTCTGCCCGACTTAGATGCCATGCAGAGAGAATGGATCCACTTTTTCAGCACAAATATGGGGACGGCAAATGCTGGGTCAGTCTGGGAAGCTTTTAAACTCCACGCCAGGCTTATCCTATCCACGCGCATAAACAGACAAAAATCCACTTCCAAGTTAGTACTCCAGCAAGCCGAAGAAAGACTTGACTCCCTCGAACAAGTATTCCTTGCCGACCCCTCTGCGGCAAACGCCTCCCCTCTCCGGCTGCAGTCCAGGCTAACCAATCACTTACATTTTGAAAAGGCCAAACAGGGCATTTTCTTCTGTAAACAGCGGATATACGAACACGGTGAACGCGCGGGCAAACTACTAGCCTACATGGCTCACCTGGACCACAGCCCCCCGGTCGTTGTTCAGCTTCGGACTGCAGCTGGGGGGTGACGTCGGACCCTGACTCAGTGGCGGAGGAGTTCAGGCTGTTCTACTCCACCCTATACACCTCCACGGCACGCCACACGCACACTGAGCTCTCTCGGTTTCTGCAACCCATCGACTTCCCCACACTCACCCGGGCACAACGATCCATCCTGGAAGCCCCTATCACCTCCGAGTGTATAGCAGAAGCACTTGCCCAACTCCCACCCTCCAAGGCTCCAGGCTCAGATGGCCTGCCCTTGGAGTTCTACGCACAATTCCAGGAAGTCCTGGTCCCCAAACTGCAAACGCTCTATGCCCACATATTCGACACTGCCACCCTCCCCCCCTCCATGGGGGAGGCCCTCATAGTTCTTATTCCCAAGCCCGGCAAGGACCCCCTTTACCCTGAATCCTACCGCCCCATTTCTCTCCTCCAGCTAGATGTAAAAATCTTAGCCAAAATCCTTGCCCTAAGACTCAACGCAGTTATACTCAGCCTGATCCACCCAGATCAGACTGGGTTTATGCCCAACAAGAATACCGCCTTCAATTTACGAAGACTCTTTATGAATCTTCAGGCTGTCCATGACAACACTGGGTCCAGGGTGGTGGTGAGCCTGGATGCCGCAAAGGCATTTGACTCCGTTGAGTGGAGCTATCTTTGGGAGTGTCTGCGCAGATACGGCTTCGGCCCCAAATTCATAAAGTGGCTCCAGCTCCTATACCAGGCCCCCACCGCCCGAATCCAGGTCAATGGCAGGACTTCTAATTCTTTCCCACTGTCCAGGGGCACCCGTCAGGGATGCCCGATCTCCCCCCTACTCTACGCCCTGGCGGTGGAGCCACTCGCCATCGCCATCCGCACCCACCCCCACATCAAAGGCCTCCGCTCTGGCTCCCTCGTCGAGACACTTAGTCTTTACGCGGATGACATGCTACTGTATTTGGAAGATTCGGGCCCCTCCCTGACAGCAACTTTGGGGTTGATAGAGCAGTTTGGGGAGTACTCCGGACTACAAATTAACTGGACTAAATCCCAGATCCTCCCGATTGATCTGGGAGCCCCGTCTGCACCTCAGGCAGCACTCCCCCTCGTCAGAGCCAGTCAAATTAAGTACTTGGGTGTACAATGCTCCAGAAGCCTATTAGACTACGCCAATTTAAACATAGAACCCCTGTTCTCCTTGCTCAAAACCAAAACCCAGGTATGGTCCCGTCTTCCCCTCGGGGTTATGGGACGGATCAACCTGGTTAAGATGATCCTCCTCCCCAAGCTGCTCTATCTCTTTTGGCATGCCCCCCTCAGCATACCCCTCAGAACCTTCAAGGCAATGGAGGCCATTCTCAACACATTTGTATGGGGCACATCCCGCCACAAACTCTCCTGGAGCACCCTGAAACGTCCCACCCATCTAGGTGGCACAGCCCTTCCGGACCTTTTTCTGTACTACATCGCTGCACAACTGTCACACTTTTACCACTACAACCAGGCGGACAAAGACCGATATACCACCCTAATATGCTCACCACACTTCGACCAAGTCATCCACCCCTTCCGCATCCTTATGCGAGGCACCTCCAGGCCCCTGACTTCCAAGGACACCATGCTGTTCCACCACTGCAAGGTGTGGCGACAAGCCACCACCATTACCAGGGCCCCCGCTCTCCATACCTATACACCTTTATGGGACAACCCCCAACTCCCAGAACTGCACACTGTCCCGGACCAAAACCAATGGATAAGCTATGGCATTATCTTCCTCTTCCAGGTCCTATCACATGGTAGGATTAGACAGTTCCAAGCCCTCAAAGATGAGTTTAACCTCCCTTGTCGCATGCTCTTTCGCTACCTCCAGCTCCGCCACGCCCTTAATTCCCAATTTGGGGGAACTATCCCCAGACTCGAGGCACTACCAATCACTAATGTGGTCCGCAGCAGTGACTCCAAGAGACTGACCTCCTTTTTCTACAGCCACCTCATAACACCAGCAGCCACTGAGCAGGCATTCCATCTCAAAACAAGGTGGGAGGCGGACCTGGGGACGGTGGAGGACGATGACTGGGAAGACGCACTAGCTGCCTCAAAAAAGGTCTCCCCCAAACTGTCAGATAGGCTCACCCACTTATATATGCTTCATAGATCCTATCTTACCCCCGCCCGACTGTCCAAATTCAAGCCTGACTCCAACCCATCCTGCCCCAAATGCGGCGACCCACGAGGCACCTTCTACCACCTTCTATGGACATGCCCAAAACTTCAGGAATACTGGTCTCAGATTGTCAAGTTCCTCCATGACCAAATGGGGTCTCCCCTGACCCTATGCCCCCGCCAGTGCCTCCTCGGCATCCTCCCCCTCCCAGAAGAGGAAAAACACCTTGGCACATTTCTCCAGGAATCACTTTTCCTGGCCAGACTTCTCATCGCTCACACCTGGATTAGAACTACTCCCCCTACTATACAACAATGGAAGGGGGCGGTCAACGCCACCCTCCCTTACAAAAAGGTGCTCTACAAGCATAGGGGTTGCCCGGCAAAGTTCAATAAAATTTGGGACAGGTGGGTGGGGGAATCCGCCACCTGTACTGAACAGAACTAACCCACACCCAGCTAGCCTTGCCCTGCTCAGACGCGTTCTCCTGATAGCAATGGCTAAGCACAGCCCTGCCCGCCATGTAAATGCACTCTCCCGGACTCCTCGCCAACCTCCAAAACTTAACCCCGCAGGACCAGTCCTCTATGCCCTCCGCTGGCCTGCAACGTCAGGTACTTCGTAGGCAACCTGGTATATTTACAATGTTTAATTGTCACTATGCGATCAGCAATGTCAAATGTTTTATCCGTGAATATGGTGCATGTTGCACCCTACACCTGTGTATGTATCCGTTTGCATTTTGCTCAATAAACGTTTTTCTGATTAAAAAAAAAGAATTAGATATTTTCAAGCAATCCAAATTTTTCCCTTTTATTCCTTCCATCACCCTTTTTTGTAATGAGTGTTGTGTATGTGTAGAGTGACTAGAGTGTGCGTGATTGCATGAATGAATGTTGTGTGAATGGACAGTAGCAAGGGTTAAAGCCTTGACGTGGCGCTACTGCTCACGTGTTGCTGTCTTTGTAAATACAAATAGCAACGTGTGCTAATTTAACCATTTTTGTATGATGGTCTGGAAATAAGACACAGTGATTAAAGATGACCTAAACAGCAAGACAGTTTCTCTTGATGGAGAGACTGTCAACTCAAGGATCAGAATATGTTACCAACACAACATAGAACAAAGAAGCATACAGCTGGAAACGTGATTCTATGCAAGATAGATTGGTCACTGCTGAGCTGCACCCAGATGCCCATGACCCCTCCCATTTGCTATCTCTGACCCCGGTGGACACCAGGGCCCTCTCTGATCCTCCGCCTGTTTCATGACCATCTGCAATTGCCTGAAGTCACCAGTGTGAGTAATCTACCCTGCTGCCATGTTACTCAAGCCCTGGAAAGGATGACTGCCCTTTGAATTGTTACCCCTTGTGATTGCGCTAGCCTGTGAACGTCTGTCCGGTTAACTGTTGCCCTCATGATTGCAAGCCTGCAACCTATGCCCTGTGAACTGTTGAGGGCTGTATGGTTAATCCCTGCTGTAACTATCTGCTGTGTATTCTGGTGGGGGGAAAGCTAAAAGGCATGACTGGATACAATATACATGGGATTATCCTTTGCACAATGAAATAGTGTAGAGAGAAATCTCTTAAATTTTCAAAGTTCAGCCTGATGGTTAAATGTAGAAAAACTACAATTATAAGGCCTCTAGTAAGTTAGTAACAATAAATGGACTAGTTCATTTAGATAAACATCACACAACGAATCTACCAAGGAAAGCAAAACTCAAGAATACAATTAGTTCTGAACATATTTTTTTTATTTTTAACTGAACATTAACTTTAACTGAAAAAAATCAAATAAAAAAAAATTAAATAATGTTCTCCCCCAACCTGGTGAGCAGATGCTGTAGGGACATATTTATCCCAGCCATCTGCTCACCAAGGTACCGAGTAGCCTCCAGTTGCCTCTGAAGGCTACGTTGGTACCTCTCCAGAGCCACATAGTGACGGAGCTGCCGGCGATTGTGGAGGGCCAAAGAGTGACATAGCCTCCTGGTTAAGGCATATTGTCTCTCTTGGACCTCCACACAGCGATTGTGGAGGGCCAAAGAGTGACATAGCCTCCTGGTTAGGGCATATTGTCTCTCTTGGACCTCCACAATGCGCTGCAGATATGCGTTCACATGTGGCTCTGGAGGGGGGATTTCTACAGTGGAGGGTGGAGAATCCTCACCAGGACACACTGGGGAGGAGGCACCAATGGGTGTGTCCAGGTTGGGGGATAGTGGAGGGTGGAGGGGAAAATGCCCTGTAGAATCCGCTGGGGAGGAAGAACAGTGAGCCCAACCAGACATGGACAGATCTACAACTTCGTCCACTGGGTGGAGATGAAGGACAAAGACTTCACCTGTGAAGAAAATAAAATACATTAGATAGATAATACAATACATGGCTTCTTCACCCTAACCTTATATAAAGGCAATTATCTTCCAGCCCTTGTAGACAATCATGTAACATCTTGAGATCTTTTCACGTCTACATACCAGTTTTCCATTTTTGATATTCATTTCAGTGAGATGCACCTAATCATTTTGTGTGTAGAAGATAGTAGTGCCTGTGTCAATTCGCTGCGTCATCCCAAATTTGCAGAGCTGTACAGGAAGGTGTAGTACTTTACTGTACTCTGACCGGGGCGGAGCAGAGTGTCCTCCCCGGCCAGAGTACAAAGGGATTCCACTCTACACACCGAGCAGTGTAACTGTAAAGGGGAATCTCCCAAAAATATTTAACCGCTTGGTCACACGGCCGGCTGGAGAAAATATTAAAGTGTAATGGAGGCCTAAGTGCTGACCAGTCACTACCACTAACTAATCTACCTCATCCAGACTGACTGTCGCAAATATGGAAGATCAGTTGCACTTGCAGAAAAACATATCAGCTATACCAGCTATTAATATTAAGTTACATTACACTCCCCAAAGAGAAGCCATTCAAGCCATTGCATTAGGGATGACCTAATAAAAAGTTGTTGAATAAAATATAGCAGGCTACTTTTTAAATTTGATAATTTTGTGTGGCCACTGATTGAATAAGCCCCACTTCTGTTCTAGGCTAGGTAGATTACTCACTCCTGGTCTAGGCTAGGAGGTATAATAGAGAATTTACAATTACTGAACCTTCGATATCCCGACAGCCGGTGCTTTATCTGCTCCCCTCTGCTACTGCAGTGGTCTGGTCTCTCCCTGAGCCATCAAGACCTATGCAGGTCATAATAACTGAGGGGTGCATGGACATGTGTCCGACCACTGGGGATCCAAGAATCAGTTTGTCTAAAACTTTTAAAACAAAAACGACTAGACAAAAATGAGCAGTTAAAGAAAAACTCCAGGGTACATGTAAAATATATCAGTAAACAAAACAAACAGCCTTGCCAATGTGCAACACAATACACTCTGGAGTCTGAACTATAGCCTAAAGACTACATTTTTATAGATATTTGCCTGCACAAAGATCTACGAGGTCATTTACAATTTTTTGCTTTAGATGATGCCAAAGAGGAGGCACCAGACATCATGAGGAAAGTGTTAATGCATGCATTAGGGGCATGCCAGAGATTGAACATGTCCAGGGACTGAAAGCCAATAGCTGGAGATTCTTGTCTGACACACCCCCTCCAGCCTGCTGTGTTATTCACGATGATTGATTATGATTAATAGTGATTGGCTCAGACTGGGAATCTGAACTGCAGCAAGAAGGTGGCGTGATCAGGGAAGTGACACTGAGGAAGTAACAAGCACAGGTCACGCTAACACTAATATAATTAATAATTCCAGCTAAACTGAAGCCTTGCAGAATAAATCACAACCATTTCTAGACAAGGTATGCCATCAGCATTTCATATTTAAAATACTATATTTGTCTGGAAAATACTAAAAAAGTTGTACTTACTCCCTGGATCTGCCACGTCTGGCTGTTCACCTTCTTCCGGTGCATCACCAGCAGCCTCTACAGGACAGGTCTCCTCCACCTCCTGCTCAGCCTCAGCAGCTGTTGATTATGATTAATATAGAAAAGAACATTAGAATCTGCAGTGTACAACAATCTCACACATATTAGTACAAAAACATTGAAACATGTATGATCACTCAGCAGCAGATACCAGCAAGATTATACTAACTTACATGTGGGCGTTGCCGCCTCAGCCTCTTCCTCCTCAGTCTCCCCCTCTGACTGGATGACACCTATTTAATATAAAGGAGAAATTATGAACGTTACAATGTTCAAGCTTCAAAGAAATTACTATAAATAAATACTGTATATAGATATATAGATAAAATTATTAATAATTATCCATTAGCATGGCAATACAAAAATAAAATAAAAAATCATTAAAAAAAACAAAAAAAACAAGGCACTTACCTGTCCTGGTTCCAGCGGCGAGTACTAGGTGCACCACCACTGATCAGGAGCCTCAGTTCAGAGCGGCGACGTTCTGTCAGATTATGTAAGTTACGCAAGCGATTGCGTTACCTAACAGAACGTCGCAGAGGCTCTACCTGTCACTGCTTGAGCGAGAAGCAATGACACTGGAATTGACAATGGAAGGCTGGACAAATGGAAAAGGACCCACTGTATTAGTGTCACTACTACTGTACTTACTGCACGTGGAGGACGTGGAGGACTCCTGCTCCTCCGCCCTCCGCTTCTGGCGGCGCTGGGCCTGGATACGATCTTTAAATAAAATCAAACACAACATGGTAAATGTCGGATGCTTGACAAAAAAAAAATGTTCTGCACAATGCAATGCTGACACCAACCTTGATGAGACAGGAGCTGGGTGATCTCATCCTCCCCTACAGCTGCTAACAGCTCCGCCTCATGGGGGAGGAGAGCCACCTTCTTCCCTCTGCAACCCGCCTGCCTGCGTCGTTTACGCGCTATGGAACTGCAAAACAAAAAGAGAAGAGAAACGGGTTCCATAATTAAACTACAATTGTGATCTGAAAATTACATCAACAATTTAAACAATTGTAGAATGAACCCGTAAAATGAAACTGGATTAGGCACATTTTTTTCACGTAGCACAAGATTTGCAGATTTTTTTATTAACCAAATTTATTTTAAGAAAAACGTATGCTTTTTTGGTGCACAATAAAATATAAAAAGACAGGATTGGGATTGTGCCGAGTAAATATAGATGTCCAGTCCACCTTTCTATTTTATTAGGCGCTTGTGTGAATTGTGTATGGTATAAATTTCCTTTCTTGTTTCTTTTGCAAAGCATTAACCACTTGTGGATGTGGACCCCTCCACATATGGCGGGTTCGCAAGCTGGTTAAGTCCAGCCACCGTAACAACAATTTTATTTTTATTTTTTTTTATATTATTTAACTCTTTTTTCAATAACAAAAAATGTAAAACACAGCGGTGATCTAATGCCACCAATAAAAGCTCTATATGTGGCGGGAAAAGGGCATACATTTCATTTGGGTAGTACATCGCAGGAGCGTGCAATTGTCAGTTAAAGCTGCAGCATGCTATGGCCTTGTTATAAAGGGGGCGTAACCTACAGCTGGTCAAGTGGAACTTAAAGGCACTTACTGCTCAGTTTAGTGATAACTAAGAACAAATAACGGCCATGGAAATATTCCTCTTACAACGATCATGGCGATAATATTTATGCGCAAACTATGCTTTCATGTGTAGGCTAGGCACACCTATGCGCAAATTAGGTTTTTCACAAGGGACGAGGGAGGATAAATTGAAAATTATTTATTCCTTTAAAAAAAAAAGTTTCACTTAACTTTACTGACATCCCATGTGATAGCAATAATATTTGTGTGTGTGTGTGTGTGTGGGGGGACTTGTTTTTGGGCATAATATGTGATTTTATTTTTAACCATTTGCTGACCGGCTCACGCCAATACATCGGCAGAATGGCGTGGCTGCGCAAAGTAACATGACATCGGGACCCGCAGACTCGATGTCCGACAGGTGACGGCGATCGTGTCACGGAGCTGGAGAACAGGGAGATGCCAGTGTAAACACAGCATTTCCCTGTTCTGCCTAGTGACAAGACAGTGATCTTCTGCTCCCCGTCATCAGGAGCAGCGATCAGTGTTGTGTCACTGGTAGCCCATCCCCCCCAGTTAGAATCACTCCCTAGGACACACTTAATACCTTCAGCACCCCCTAGTGGTTAAACTCTTCCCTGCCAGTGTAATTTTTTTACACAGTAAAATAAGTGCATTTTTAGAGCTCGTTGTATAAATTACATAATGGTCCCAAAATGGCATCAAAAGTGTCCGATGTGTCCGCCATAATGTCGCAGTCACAATAAAAAAAATAAAAAATAAAAAATCGCTGATCTCCACCATTACTAGTAAAAAAAATTATCAATAAAAATGCCATAAAACTATCCCCGATTTTGTAGACGCTATAACTTTTGCGCAAACCAATCAATAAACGCTTATTGCAAATTTTGTTACCAAAAATATGCAGAAGAATACGTATCGGCCTAAACTGAGGAAAACATTTTTTTTTTATATTTTTTTGGGGATACTTATATAGCAAAAAGTTAAAAATGCTTTTTTTTTTAAAAATTGATGCTTTTTCTTTGTTTATGTCGCAAAAAATAAAAACCGCAGATGTGATCAAATACCACCAAAAGAAAGCTCTATTTGTGGGGAAAAAAAGGACTTCAATTTTGTTTGGGAGCCACGTCGCACGACCGCGCAATTGTCAGTTAAAGCGACGCAGTGCCGAATCGCAAAAAGTGGCCTGGTCATTTGGCAGCCAAATCCTCCGGGGTTAAAGTGGTTAAAATGTAAAAAAAAACGTTACTTACCGTTTTATGTCGCTGAATTTTTTGCGGCAGGCAGTCGGGTCACGCCCATGATGGTACATCTCCTCAACTTTTTGGGAAATCTCCTCCCACTTCTTACGTTTCCACTCCTGAGTGGTATCCCTGGAGCGGGGGCCACACAGCTGCATCCAGCAAGGAAGCGTTTCCCTTACAAGGACCTGGGACTCAACATGAGTCCACATAAGGTTACGCTTCCTGCTGGGTGCAGCTTGTGTCCCCCTTTTGCGCTGCTTTCTGGATGATGGTGGGGATGGGGAATTTGCTGCTGCTGCCTCCATACTAGATGGCCCAGGAACGTCCTCCATGTCGAAATGGGTTGCCGCCATATTCGTTGTTAGTTTCACTATCTCTGAAGTCTGCTGACTGACTGCTGACAGAATGACAACGTTCAACGTGAACGACGTAGATTCGACGAAGCAGCGGAAAAAACCGGCTTATGGTGTCTGTAGTTATAAGATTCGGCAGAGCATCGAAATTGTACGGCGCTGTAATCGTACATTTCCGGGGTCAAATGCTCCGCTTATAGGCTATAGAAAAATTTGAATGTTGATTGACTAGTAAAGATAATTAATAAATATAATTAATTATTACTAGTCATACAACATTAGAATCCTACTATACCTTGTAGTCGAAATATTCGACCGGGAATGTACGATTGTAGCATCATATTGAGTTTAGATTCTCCGTCGAATCTTCTTTAAACATTCGACAGACCATAAGCCTTCAATGACAAATTCGACCTTAGTTAATTTGGATTTTCGGACGAATGCAATTTTTCGGACGAAAACGAAACGAAAAAAACGAAAATAAATAAAAACGAATTTCGGGAGTAACTAAATAAATTTATTTTTCGGACGAAAAACGTAAAATTCCGAAACGAAATATTCCAGTGTGCACATGTCTAGTTTAAACAGATTTTTAAAATGGTTTTGTGACTTGCAGAATGTCAGAGATATGTACAATCTCAACCCATCTGATTTAGACAGAGTTATGCAACATTCTATAGGAAATAGTCTTTGGGTGAGAATTAAGCAGATCTGTACTCAGCCAATGAGGACAAGGGACATATTGATGGAATTGTTATGTGTTTTGTATGGTGTACGTTCTGATGTTACTGTTCATGGGAAGATCAAACAAATGAAAAGTGAATCTCCCTACGAACTGTCAGAAAGAATAAAATCTATTATGGAAATATTGGTCAGTAATAATCTTGCATTTGAGCATGGTGGCTTGTTACATATGAGTATATTTCTACATGCTTTGAATGAAGAGATCAGACAAAATATTTTACTAGTTACCCCAAATCCTCATGATTTAAAAGACGTATTGTTGAAAGCAGACAATTTATGGAGAAAGTCAAATGAACAAGCTGTCAAGATTGATTTAGCCACATTGTTTAGGACAAATACTGAACATAGAGATCAAAAGATAATGTCTTATGATATCAAACAAAGAGGAAACACCAGGTCAAATATAGGTGATATTGATATGAAAAACAGAGCTGACCAAAATCATAATAAAAAAATATCTAAGGCTTGGATACCATTTTCTCAGTTAAAACAGAAATATGACCACCTAAAGATTGAGTACGATAAAATGAAAATGGAACATTACACATTACTGGAACAGCTGAACAGAAATCCAGATCTGTTTTTGAATACAAGTGACATTTCTCTAACAGTGGGGGTGGTTTAGTTTCAACCTGGGGATGTGTAAATAGTCCTTTGTTTTAACTTCAAAGAATGTTTAAGGACCTTGCTAATTAGTTTTGTTGGAGAGTTTTTTTTGTCTTTCAGATATTGGAGATACTGCATGTGAACTGCAAGCTGAAATTTCTGGCTAGTGGGGGAGAAACGCTGAATAAACAATATCATGGACTCTCTCAATATTCATCAAGCAATTGACCTTTTTTTTGACTTTTTTGACTTGGACAATGGACTTTTCCCTATATTTTATTTTTTATTTTTCACCCTTTCCCATTTTTATTCATCAAGCCCTATTTTTTATTTTTTATTTTTCACCCTTTCCCATTTTTATTCATCAAGCCCTATTTTTTATTTTTTATTTTTCACCCTCTTCCATTTTAATTTAATTTTTTTTTTATTTTATTATGTTTTATTTCTTGAACTTTATCTTAAAACCAGAGCGAAACATTTAAACCGAAAATAATTTTTCATGTTACATTACATGTTGCATATTACATATTGCATATTGATCAATATATTTGACATCTAAGGTGAGATGCTGCACAATGGCTTGGCATAGCATAAATTATAGTATGTTGGGTGGTTTTCCTAAATTTATAAGAGGGGTGAGTGAAATTCATCACTCCAGTCATGATTTGAAACTTTGTTGAATCAGTCATTAATATTATTGACATATGGATGAAAAAAGACCTAACTTTACTGGCAAGATTTTCCACTGCTGCTTTGTCTGGATAGAAGATCTGATAAACGCTGATGTCAAGCTGATTCTATCTGAAAGTGGGGGATTATATATGGATTATATGGATATATGGATTATAGATTGGTATATAGATTGGTATACCATTCAGGTGGAATTATGGACTGAATGATTCAAGCAACTGCTCTATTAAGGATGGAAATGAGGAGTCGGCCTACAGCAAATTACAAAGTACAGCAATAGCAGGTTTTTTTTCAGCCGTATCCAAACCTTTTGAACTTGAAAGTGAGAGCTGGTACATGGATGGTTCTTCTTACTATAAAGATGGAAGTAGAATTTCGGGATTTGCTGGTGTTTGTGCAAAAGCATCTTTAAGAAAATGAAAACCTTGAGCCTGGAGAGGAATCCTGGATTTATGTGGATCGGAGCTCCCAGCACACCAAGCACACCAAGTCTACTTTCAATGAGAGATGTGATGAAGTTGAAGTTGAAAATTGAAGAATGGACTGTGACATCAGCTCGTTTTTGTGCAATATTCAAGATCTTGATGTGATATAATAAGGATGTTTACCGAATCCTTTTCCAGTCATGGTCTAAAGCTATATTATCTAATGACTGTTTCATGGGGATATTTTAGAGGCTGGTGAAGAGAGATGTAACCAGTTTCAACTTTATATTTCATATGAGCCATTGTGAAGCATCCAATACCTCAAGTCGGTAATGCTATGTTTGTTGCTTGATTTATGGGTCAGTTCTAGTAGTTAGAACGACCCAAGTGGGGGTATATGTAGTATATTATATCTAATATATATATATGTATACATATATATATATTATATATATACATATTTATTATATGTAGTGTTTTTATTTAGGCATTCTAAAGACAAGTTTATTCTAGGCATGCCACTTTGGTAGCTGTTATTATCTTAATCTAATCAGTATTCACACATGTCAAAGGGGGAATATGCAAGAATGTAAATTGGGGCAGCTTTACAATTACAACTATTCACAGCGTGGGGTTGTCTCCTGTCACATTGTCAACTTAAGATATAAGTTGACAATGTTATCTGTTACCCTTTGATGTGTAAATCTTATGCAAGTTGTGTGTGTGAGGAATAGCCTTTTAACCTAGTATTTACTGATGGTAATTAGAATTGAGGGGGGTATTCATGGTAAACATTTGGTTGACCCCCCCCCCCCCCCAGTGTCAGATCAGTATATGAGAAGACAGGCAGGTTGTCAGCTAGTCTAGAGAAAGACGGGTCTAGGAGAAGATATTCCTTGTCATGTACTCTGTTGGATTTTGCCATCTGTAATAATGTTCTGTTTTGGAAGTCAATAAAATCTCTCTCTGGGAGAAACGGGTTTTGCTGCGGAGACAATACTTTTAATAACTATATTCCATCTACGAGGAACGACGATTATAGATTAGATCACTACAGTCTGCTTGTCCTTTTTATACTTGTCATGATACAATAAAGACCACAGATGACATATCCAGAGTGCCGGCTTTTCTTCAGTTATCTTCAAGTTTTCCTGTTTGGATATAAGAAGGACATCCTGAGCCTCAGAGCACTTGGATTTTGGGTGTGCCAAAGTTACCAATTATCTGCTATCTGGATATCATAATTCAGAGCGGTGTTACTTTGTGTTGTCATTATGGTAAAAATGTTCTGCTTTTACAACCACTTTAATTAAAGATAATAGATTTTAACTCAGCTATTGTTAAATATTGCTATAATAAATGTATTCAATATATAACATATACATTATATTGTCAAAGGTATTGGGACACCTGCCTTTACACCCACATGAACTTTAATGGCATCCCAGTCTTAGTCCTTAGGGTTTAATATTGAGTTGGCCCACCCTTTGCAGCTATAACAGCTTCAACACTTCTGGGGAGGCTGTCCACAGGGTTTAGGAGTGTGTCTATGGAAATGTTTGACCATTCTACCAGAAACACATTTGTGAGGTCAGGCACTAATGTTGGCTGGGAAGGCCTGACTCACAGTCTCCACTCTAATTAATCCCAAAAGGGTTCTATCGGTTTGACATCAGGACTCTGTGCAGGCCAGTCAATCTCCTCCACCCTAAACTTGCTCATCCATGTATTTATGGACCTTGCTTTGTGCACTAGTCCAAATCATTTGGTGGAGGGAGGATTATGGTGTGGGGTTGCTTTTCAGGGGTTGGGCCCTTGGTTCCAGTGAAGGGAATTCTTAAGGCGTCAGCATGCCAAGACATTTTGGACAATTTCATGCTCCCAACTTTGTGGGAACAGTTTGGGGATGGCCCCTATTCCAACATGACTGCGCACCAGTGCACAAAGCAAGGTCCATAAAGACGTGGATGAGCGAGTTTGGTGTGGAGGAACTTGACTGGCCTGAACAGAGTCAACCCAATTGAGGTCAGCTGAATTATTTGAACACAGCGTCAGCCACTTACTTCTTGATGATGCACAGGCATTACTTGATTCTGATGTTGGTTCTGAGGTTGAGGAAGGGAGTAACATGAGCCTACAGAGAGGGGAGAACAGTGATAAACAACAAATTGGCAGTCGTGTTCCCCTAGCCACAGCGTATTGCCAAGTTGGCTCCAGTGATGATGAGGATGATGATAATGAGGTCACTGACGGAACTTGGGTGCCGGATAGAGCAGAGGAGGAAAGTGAGGGGGGGCAGCTATCATTGAACAGTAGAGAGCAGCCACCCTATTCCATCAGATTGTGGAGCTGTTATCTCCCGGCCCACTCCCACAGCTCAGTTGTGTGGGCCTTTTAAGCACATGTGGATCGGATCGCACTGTAGCAATTTGCAATCTCTTCCGCAAGCAGATCAAGCGTGGCAAAAACACCAGCCATTTTGGTAAAACATGCTTGAAAAGGCATTTAACCTCCCACCACTCAGCCTATATGCAAGAGCACCTGAAAGCCCCACAAAAGGGACACAATCCTTCTCCTCCTCACTCCTCACCTTTCATGTCTACCCCCGCTATATCTCATGACCTCTCAGCAGCCTCCACTGACAGGGATAATGGCGTAGCAAAGGGTGTAACCGGTCCTTGCAACACGTCTGCCAGCAGCACTCCACCAGCCGTAGGGTACAGTAGGCACATTTTTTTTTTACATTTCTTCAGTTGCATCCTGGTTTCTGGCCTAGGCAAGTAATGTCAATAATCCCAGAAGTCTTTATGGGAATGTTTTTCTTTTATCTGGAGCAGGGGCTTTCTCAGCTAAGCATGGTCTCCTGCCTACATGCCTTAGCTAAAAGGGCAGATGGATTCCAGGAAGTAAACACTACATGAATCATGTGTCCTTACTCAAGATGGTGTGACAAGTTGGGGAATTTGTAGCTGATTAGTAGTACCAAACAGTGAGTTTACTCCATGCCAAAGTACATTTTAGGGCTTTTTCTGCCCACTTTTAATTAAAAGTAACACAAAAGTTCACAAGAATATCTACCCACATAAGGGGTTCTCACCATTAATATGATAAGGAAACACAACATTTGAGGCTCTCTATGCAGCTCTCCAACTCATCTTAGTAGTTTTGGTCTTCCTGACTGTCAAACACATACAGTGCTCGTGCACAGACGCTGTACCTCAGCTCTGTGTCTTTTCTACAGCGTCCCAGCTGCTCTTTCTGTCCCAGACTGTTTCTCTCTCACAGGCTCGTGCCTCAATCTGTCCTGTCCTGTCCTGGACAGAATGGTGCAGCATGCACCTCTCACCGCTCCCTGCAATCACTAACCCCCTTGGGAAAGTGGGGCCCTAAGCTCTAACCCTGGCTCTAAGATGAATGCAGCCCACACCTGCATCATTAGTGTGCCTGCTTCCAAGAAAATCTGGCCCAGACTGTCATATTTAACAGTGTCATGGGCTTGCCCTGCCACAATGGCTATGTCTAATGCTAAGCAGAGTTTTTGAAAGTGATTTTTCAACAAAATAAAGCATGGAGACATGGATGGATGGGTGAGAATGCTTTAAATATTAAAAATGTGTTAAATAGCATTTTCAGTTTGTAATGCTCAGATACAGTTAAGTTATGCTTTGACATCTGTGAAAGTAAACATTTGTAAAGGTTTTATTGGGTCCCTTTGGTTGGCTGGTTGGGTTGAGTTTTTGAATATATTTGAAGGGAAATCTGATGCTGACAGAAATACATGGACAGCCATTTTTAGCAGGAATTTTGGTTTCACTTGTTGCATGCTTGTTCCATGCAATTTCTTGACATTTCTTCTCTCTGAGATTTTTTCGAAAGCAAATAGCTCTGAATGGCAGCTATGTTTATTTAATTTTTTTGCCTCTGTGTTTTCATTTTTGCTTCTGCACCATTTTAAATGGATGTGCTTTAGTGTTTCTACCATACTATGCTGCTAATGGTCAAACGTTCTTCTGTTGAATGGAGTGATCATTACCATATAATCAAAACAAACTAGCTGTATGATACACAAACGCGCACAGTTCTGCAAATCTCACAAAATATCATTGTTCCATCTGAAATGTAAGCAAGATGTAGTGTTTGTATTGGGCCATGATCTTAACAACATAAAATATTGCAAAATTCCCATCCATTTAAAGTGCTACTTAAGAGAAAAAAAAAAAAGAACTAGACTTAGGAACCCAAGTGTTGCTCCATAACTTAGAAACCAGGAGAAAACATAGAAGAAAATTAGCAATGTACCTTTAAAAGTTAGTATAATTTATATACAGTAACTTGTGTAAGAGAATGTTATAAATATTTTTATTATAATTATTATTACTATGGTCAGGCCTACAAAATAGAATATACAATGAAAAACAAAATAGTTTTTAGTCACATAAATAAAAACTATTGTACACAAACATATCAGATTCATATTTCCAGCCACCAGATGGTTCTCAGGGTAACTTTATATTCCCAAGTTTCTCCTTACCTCTTGTTTGCAGAGTTCAGTAGCTTAAGCAGAAATTTACACACACGAGCAGGGATTTGTCCCTCTCCTCCTGTCCCTGAACATCTCGATCTTAGGTTTCAATCAAGGACAGCGTGCCTGAATGCAGGTATCTACTGCTGTGCTCTCTTTAGATAACTCATAGGGGGTGGATTTACTAAAACTTGAGAGTGCAAAATCTGGTGCAGCTGTGCATGGTAGCCAATCAGCTTCTAACTTCAGCTTGTTCAATTAAGCTTTGATTAAATAAAAACGGAAGCTGATTAGTTTCTATGCAGAGCTGCACTAGATATTGCACTCTCCAGTCTTAGTAAATCATCCCCATAGTGTTCTTGCATGTTGCATTCCTTTACCATGTATTAAATAATTATGTGTAAAACAACTATATTATGATGCCACAGGGGGTGGGATCATTGTTGCCTATTGTATAAAAATGGCACATGCTCATGTCAGAGCTGTAAATTAATTGGCGCATGTACAGGGCACAGAACAAGAATGCCATTATAGGATCTCGCAGATGATGGGGTGATGGAAGTTTCAGTATCAAGTCCACAATGCAGGCCCTCCCAGTCAAACTGCACTGTCAATGTTGGGGTCTGCATATATGACCTTTTGAAAAGTATGTCATCTGTATGCCAGGATTTCTGAAACTTTAAGTTTGAACAATAAAGTGCAAACTCTTGTTCCATCATCATCATGGGCGTCCGCAGGTAGGGGCAAGGGGGGTCAAGTGCCCCCTCCTGGAATCAGGGATCAGATCCTAAATTCAGCACAGTTGCGTCGCTATCGGGGTGCGGGCAGCCCGCACCGCGGTGCCACCCGCCAGTGGGGTGACATCATCAAGAAGCTGTTGAGCCCCCCAATCATTGTGGTGTGATTTCGGGCTCTTTTCCCTGCTTAGTCCAGCAGAGAACTCGGCGGCGCTGTGATGGGAGAAAGGCGAGCTGCTGGCTATCAGAGGTTTCCCCCGCTCGCCCCCTCCTTTCTCCTGTCAGGGAGAAGAGACAGCAGCTCTCACCAGGTTCTCCGCCCAGCTTCCTGCCCGCTCTGTTCTTTCCCTATTGGCCATAATTGAGGGCCAATCAAAAGAGACTAGGAGAGGAGAGCATCATGGGACATGTAGTCCCAAAGATTGGCTGCCCCCTTTTCCACAGGGAGGAGGCTACAGCTCGATCAAGAGAGAGATTGAGAGACTGCAGCCTGGAAAAAAACAGGGGGAGAGAGCGCTACAGGACAAAGAATGAGGAGTGTGCTGGGCGGAAGCCAGAGAGAGAGAGCCACGCTGCCCAGCGCCACCAGAGAGAGAGCCACGCCGCCCAGCGCCACCAGAGAGAGCCACGCTGCCCAGCACCACCAGAGAGAGAACGACCGATCCACTACCAGGGTACAGGCATGCTACACGACTGACCAGAGTCGCCCCCGGGGAACACAGAGTGAGCAATCGTCCAGCCGGAGGGATCACTGCTGTAGGTTCACTGGGTATGGTAAGAGGGCCTGTTGGACATTATCCATTACTTAACCTAGGGACTGTACTACGTCTGCAGTGTCTGACTATAATAATGTGATAATGACATTGTCGAAACGGGGCGGTGCATGGGTGACCCTAAAATGATGCCCCCCCCTGAAAAAAGTTCTGCGGACGCCCATGATCATCATCTTCTCTTTTTAGATCTATGTAGAGCATTTAATACTTTAATCAATATAGTGCTATAGGGAAGGGAAAACCTAACATTTTGAATTAAATAGACAGATGAGATTCCTTACTTGCAGCTTGTGAAACTAATAAAAAAATATATTAAAAATAAATAGCATGAGCGCATGCGCGGGCGGCGAGAGCAAATGCATGCTTAAACCGCTCCGCACACTCCCAGCACATTAAGCCTCCTATTGCAGCCCTCCTACCCCGCTCAGCCCAGCACGACATCAGGGGCATTGTGCGCACATCATGGAGACCCTCTCCATGTCCACCCAGTCGGTGGGGAAGACCCACGGCAACTCCCACTACCGATCGCGTGGGTCCTGGAAGGATTCCAAGATGGCGACCAGCAATAGCATCATATGGACAGACAAGAAGCAAACGCAGCCACAGGGGAACAAAGGGAAGCCCCCTGGCCCAGGGGCACACAGCGTGAATCCAACCACAGCCACTCGGATTTCAGGTTAGCTGGCAGATCCTCTCTGTGCTCCATCCAGCCCTGTCAGATCCCCCTCACAGGCTCCTTTGTCATCTCCAAGCCATGCTTCCCACACTTCCTCTGCCCTTGATAGGGACATGGCTGATATATTCCTCAGCCAGACCAGTGACCAGGATACAGACATTGACAATATGCAGCCCAATAGCCAGGATGCTGACCCTGGTAGCCCTGAAGGGTTCCTAGCTCCTTTACCTGCACCACTGCTGTACTCTCCGGACACTATCCTTCTTGCACATTTTACAGACATGCTGCAAAAAGAGTTGGAGAAAGCTACCACTAAACTGGCTTCTGACTTAAAGCAAGATTTTCAGGAACTGGGATGTCGCCTAGACAGCATTGAATCCAAAGTTGATGACACTGTTCATAGAGTGGCACAAAACTCCACCATGATTACTGAACTTCATGATCGCCTGGAAGAAAATTACACTAAAATTGATGATCTTGAAAATCGCGCCAGACGATACAATTTCCATATTCGTGGTTTGCCAGAAACAGCTAAAGAACTCTCCTCTATCACTTATTCTTTGATGCAATCTGCTATCCCAGAAATTTACGAAATCCATCTGGAAATTGACCGTATTCACCGGGCCCTAGTTCCTCTGAAACCTGATGGGCCTCCCAGGGATGTGATCGTGAAACCTCTTTTTCTCAGGGTCAAGGAATCGGTCATGCGGTATGCCAGAGAACATCCAGACCTGGAAATTGAAGGCTACAAAATTCAGATCTTTGCAGACACTTTTTCCAAGCTACCATTCAAAAACGGAGAGCGTTTAAACCTTTGCTTTCATCTTTGGTTCAAGGTGACATTCGCTACCGATGGAACTATCCTTTCCGTTTACAATTTACCTACAACAGATCATATTCCTTTTCTACATTTGCTGAAGGTGAAAAGATCCTGCTGAAATTGGGATTTATCTCCCATAATCCCTCGTCTCAGAACCAATCAAGATCCAGCGGCCCTCTGCCTTCGCTTCTTTGGTCTTTCCCATCATCACAGAAATCCACAACTTCACACCGAGTTACCTGAGAATTTCCTGATTGGCACCAGTTGATTTATTTATTTGTATTTTTTTCCTTGTGGCGGCGGCTTCTCAGTGGTCCTTTTGTGGGACATTAGCAGCTACCTACGTTTTGTTACTATTCTATGTGTCTTTGAACCTGGTGCTTTTTGTGGTGCTTTTTGTTCTCTGGAACACCTTGGCCTTGTTGATATTGGGACTTCATTTTTCTATTTTTTTTTTGGGGGGGGGGGGGTGTATGTCTGGAAGGGCATTTTACTTGCTACTTTATATTTGTGCTAGGAGAAGGCTATGCACTCTCCTAATTTGTCGTACTCTTCCCATTGGTTACCTTTGGTGGAGACTGCCACATTCCCAGAACTTGGGTTCTGGACTATGTGGTTATGTTATCTTGTGTTTTCCATTGTTCAATTATTTCTCTATGTTGCACCTTTTGATACTGGGCGCTTCTAAGCCCATGTATCATTTTATCCTTCTTTTTCTTTTTACTCCTTTCTCTGTTTTTAACTTTTTCTCCTTTTCCTTCCTGAGGGTCAGCCGGAATTTTGCCTGGACTTCCATGACATCTGTACGTAGTCTACAAGTTTACAGTTATTCTTATCCTTATCCATATATAAGTTAACCGACTCCATTGGAACCATACGACTGCTTTCCCATAATGGGTTGGGTCCTCCCTCTAAGCGTATTAAAATGTTTAATTATTATAAGTCGATAGGTGCTGATATTGTGGCCCTTCAGGAAACGCATTTTACTTCTTCTTTTACTCCCCACTATATACATAAGGATTATCACGTTTGTTATTTGCCAATGCTACAGAGAAAAAATGGGGGGTGGCGCTCTGTCTGTCACGACGGCTTTCATTTACTGAATCTAATACTGCAGGACAAAGAGTGGCGTTACTTATTGGTGAAAGGGCACCTGGGGGAGAACTTGGTAACAACCCTGGTTTATTATGCCCCCAACACAAACCAGGTGGCCTTTTTCCATTCCTTGCTTTGTTCTTTGGTACCAGAATTCGAGGGAGATGTAATTTTAGCTGGGGATTCTAATTTGGTGCTGGATCACATATTAGATAAATCCCATCTTTCCCACCTTCAATCCCCTTCTAAACAAAGCCGCAAATTTGCTAAGCTTTTACACCGTTATGACCTTATTGATGCTTGGAGCGAGGCCCATCCTACCACTCAAGACTTTTCCCACTTTTCCAGAGCCCATAATCGTTATTCACGTATCGATCATGTGTTTCTCCCCTCGGGGCTACTACACAAATTGATCTCGGCTAAGATAATTTCAATGCCCTGGTCTGACCACGACCCTGTAATGTTGATGTTCACTAATTTGGCAATCAGATTGGCTAAATCCCAGTACTAACTCAGTAATGAATCTTACTGTTTAGATATCTTTACCCACTTGAAAACTTATTTTGATATCAATAAGGCAGGGGAAACCAACTCCGCCATCAATTGGGCGGCCCACAAGGCTTCTGTACGGGGCTTTTTGATCCAGTTGCCATCTAAACTTAAAAAAGCTTGTGACGAGGTACTCAGTGCCAAGACTAGGGAATACGAAGCACTAGCTACCCAACACAAACGTTCCCCACACCCTGCCCCGTTGATTAAACTTGAGCAGGCATGTACGGAACTTAATATCTGCTTTACCACAAAGGCAGAGAAACATTTACGCTGGACCAATCATACGTTTTTCACTTGGCGGGATTGACCGGGTTCGTTGTTAGCACGTAAGCTTACCCCTAAACATTCACACCTAGCGCTTCCAAAAATTTGACTCTCAAGGGGCAATCTTTACCAACATCCCCAAAAGGTTCTTCAGGAATTTCAAGATTTTTACACTAAACTATACAACCCATCCCAAGGCCACATTCCTGTTTCCATTAATAATTTCTTGCACACCTTATCTCTGCCATCTCTCACGGAATCCCATAGAGAACTTATGGACCAACCCATTACATGTGAGAAAATACATAACACTATTAAGATATTGTCATTACATAAATCACCGGGCCCTGATGACCTCCCTAATAATTATTATAAGAAATTTTCTGAAGAGTTAGCTCCTCATATGGCTCTCTACTTTAATTTCTTGCGAGATGGCGGAAAACTCCCACAGAGATGAAAAAAGGGCATACATCAGTGTCATTGCCAAACCACACAAAGACTCCACAGACATCCTTAAAGTGGATGTAAACCCACTCTCATCCTTTCTAAACTACTGCAATATTGGTTATCTAGAAGGATATACATGCCTCCTGCATGTATACTTATCTGTCAAATGTCTCCCCTCTGTCTGCTATGAGACCCGAAAAAAATGCAGATTTTGTGGGTGGGTCTGTTTTCCAAGGCTCAGGGGGTAGAGTCGTGATGTCAGTAGACTCCCCACCCACCTCTACACTCTCCTTATCAACATGCATTTTCTCCTGTGTATTTCTTACACTGAACTTCTGCTATGATCACTAACATCCAGTCAAAACCCAGAAAAGTCCCCACATGACTTCAGCATGCCAAATCATGCCGAGGTGTGGAACAGCCAATACTTGCAGAGCAGCAGAAGAAAGGAGTGGGAAGGAATTAAAAAATAATGCATGTCTCTTAGGCTAGTGCACGAGATATGTAAATCACCTGCCACTCACAGCAAGGGGGAGGATTTGACAAAGTTTTTCTGTGTTTGTCAAGATTTATCTCACTGAACAATAAAAGAGGATTGCTCAGAGCTGGATTAACTCTTTGTGGCAAGACTGGGCTCAAATGATAGGAAATCTTATACTCTACAGTATGACATAAAAAAAAATTCAGGTTTACATCCACTTTAACTACCGTTCTATCTCATTGATTAATTGTGTTCTCAAAATCTTAACAAAACTTTTAGCTTTACGTCTCGGTACTTTTTTGGCGCAATACATTCACAAAGATCAATCTGGTTTTATAACCGAACGCCAAATGTTGGATCAGATTTGTTGGTCCATAGCATTGATCTCTGCGGTACACTCCAAATGGGATGCCCCTGTATCGAGGGAACTACTACTTCTTCCATTGGACCTTCATAAGGCCTTTGATAGCTTAAATTGGGACTACTTATTTACTATTCTGGAGGCTTTTGGATTTGGCTCTGCTTTTATCTTATTGCTTAATCAACTTTATAGTAATCCGTTGGCCCAGGTTTCCATTTGGGGTCATAAATCAGCATAGTTTCCTATCCAGCGCAGAATGAGACAGGGTTGCCCGCTTTCCCCATTGCTATTTGCCCTAGCAATTGAACTCATCCTAATATACATGGCATATGTTGTGGTCATGGTCAACAGGAGCATAAATGTTCCTTGTTTGCCGACAGCCCTTAAAATTTCTTTACCCCCCTCGACGGTCTCGACCTTACGAAACACTTATAATTTTTAATGGGCACAAAGCTCCCTCCCATATTTAGGCATCCAGCTGACACCCTTGATCGATACTCTCTATGGGGCTAATTATCCTCCTCTCTTTTGTCCACTCCGGGAGGATCTTCAATGATGGGTAGATTATACCTTGTCTTGGTTTGGCAGAATCAATTCTATTAAGATGGCCTTTCTACCTAGGATACTTTATTATTTTAGGACTTTACTGATTGCGGTCCTGAGGGTAGATATACAGTGACTACAATCAACCTCAAATGAATAAAATTACATTGTATGTCTCAAAACCGTCTGGTGGGCTTGTCCTCCCTAATTTACAAGCTTATTATCAAGCGGCTCAAATAATTTAGCTTTCTTACACAACAGCCAAAAGATCTACACCCCTCTGGATCTCTATTGAGGCTCTTTCGTGCCACCCTTCGGACAAAGGTTCTCTAATGTGGCTTCCTAGCCATCTTCGCCCTCCTATTTTGTGTCCTACCCTGTCTCATTCACTAGCGGTCTTGGATAGAGTACAACATCGCAAACCTCTGTCCTCCCCACATACTCCACTAGCTCCCATATTCTTTATCTTTGAGTTCTCTCCCAGAATGACTCCAATTATATTTCTATGGTGGCTCAACAAAGGGCTTCTTAGGATAGGAGACTACCTTAATGGGGATCAACCACATTCGTTGCAATATTTTAAAGACACATTTCAGATGCCTTCCGGCGAACTATTTAGATATAATCTGATTACTTCGTTTGTACGATCTAAACGTATCACCGGCTTCTGTTGAAGGAACATCGGTCCCGAAGAGAAAGAGGCAAAGCCTACCAGTACAGCCTGCCAGTGCCCACAGTGCCACGAATCAGTGCCAACGAGTACATAACAGTGCAAGCAATCAGTGCCACCTATCAATGCCAATGAGTGCCACCTATCAATGCCCACCAGTGGTGCCAATCAGTGCATCATCAGTGCCACCTAGCAGTGCTGCCTATTAGAGTCACCTACCAGTGCCGATCAGTTCCCATCACTGCCACCCATCAGTGCCCATCACTGCCACCAATCAGTGGCCATCACTGTCACCCATCAGTGCCAGCTATCAGTGCCACCTATTAGTGCCCATCAGTGCTGCCCATCAGTGCCACCCATCAGTGTCACCCATCGGTGCCACCTCTCAGTGCCCACCAATGCCACCTATCAGTGCCCACTAGTGCCACCTTATCAGTGCCCACCAGTGCCACTTATTAGTGCCCATCAATGCTACCTTATCAGTGCCCATCAGTACCGCCTTATCAGTGTCCATCAATGCAGCCTATCAGTTCCCATCAGTGCAGACTCGTCAGCATACATCAATGAAGAAGAAAAATTACCTGTTTGCAAAATTTATTAACAAAATATAATTTATTTTTATTTTTAACAAAAAATAAAAAACCCAGAGTTGATCAAATGCCACCAAAAGAAAGCTTTATCTTTTATTTTTTAGATTTTTGCTGAATTTGGTTATTGTTGATAATTGCAAGATGCTTTGACAGAACCTATATCCCTATGATGACATGATACTAGTAGAAATGTATACAGGGGTTCCCAGGGCTGTCTTTAATATCGATTGGACCCTGGGCAAAATTTTTCTTGACTCAAAATCAGTTTACTGTATCAGATCAGGCAGCGATTGCAATTGGTTGCCAGAGGTTACAGCATATCATTACCGCTTACTGACTGACATCATCTCCTCACTGCCTGCACACCATGGACTGGGCAGGTGAGAGGACCCCCCATCAATAGACAGAAGAATCCTAGGGATCCTAGAACTCCGGGGATCAGTGGCAATGCTGGGGGGGAGGGGAGGGTGTGATCAATGGCAATGCTGATTTTTTTTACCGACTACCAATATAAAGAGGAGTTTCAACACTGGCCACCAATGTGATAGGGGTTTGCACTGACCACTAATGTAATGGAATCATTCACAGTAACCGCCACCAATGTAAGGAGGGATTTACACTGATCGCCAATGTAAGGGGGACATTCACACTGGCCACTGGTGTGAATGAAAGGATTCTACTGACCACCAATGTAACTGAGACATTTAGCCTACGTTCACATTTGTGTGTGTAGGGAACGCATGCAAAATCGATTTCCCAACACCACAGAAACGTGCTGCCCTTTAGCAGATACACAGCAGTGCCACCCCAATCCCCCTCCCCATTAACTCTACCTGCCTCCTCTGCTCATCTTTGCATCCACCTTCCTTACCTCCATACATCCCCTCCTTTCTCACCTGTGCACCCCAAACTGTAATTCCTTCTCTGCCTACCTCTGCACACCCCACACTACCCTCCCCCCACTAATTTGCTTACCTTTGCAGAACAGGCTGATGGTAGGCTTAATGACCACAGTTGTAGGCAGGACTTTCAAGCATTCTCCTTACCTCCCCAGTGGGCAGAATTCCGTATAGGTGATGGTGGATATGACCTCAGGGGGGCAAAATATACATATAAATGACGCCTTTATTTACATTTCAATGCCGCTATTTACATATAAACGCCGGTTATTTACATGTAAACACAGGGTCTGCAGGTAAGTCACCCATATACAATAGGGCAGAGCTGGGCAGCATTAGTAGCAGGACTTCACACTGAGATATCGGGACACAGCACGTGACTAAAACTGCAAGGGACAAGGGAATTTACACGAGGATAGTTGGCAAGTATGAGGCAGCTGCTTTGGGCCCCACCCTTCCCCATTTCCTTACCTCCCCTCCTCTATTCCTTACAACATATTTTCTTTCTCCCTATGAAAGTCATTCCTGATGTTATAAGTTAAAGTAACTTGATAGGACAATCTGAAACCAGTCCCTAGTTGATTGGAGAAGTATTTATTGACTCTACAGTAAACAAATACATTTTTTAATATTTTTTGTTTATGTTATATGGTTATGTTAATTGGCACTCCCGTCAAACACATTTTATGTTGAGAATGCTTTGTCCCTTATTCAAAGGTGCTATGTTTACGATCATTTGAAAGAAAGGCACTTTCTGAGGCTGCTCGATTTTCACTTGTGTTTTTGTCACTGTTTATCCATTGTGCCTTAAATAACATTGTTACTTCAATAAAAAGAAATATTGAAAATAAAAATAAATACATAAGTTATTTTTTTCAAGGAAAGTCTTTCTAAATACATACTTGTCAATAAAAAGCACAAATATTCAGACAATCAATAAACCCCAATCACAAGGCTCAGTCATGAATAATACAATGTTTAATAAAATATGAATTATAAAATTATAGTTTCTGCTCTTCCATTTATTTCTGTAGCACTTTCCTTTGCACTGCAGCACAGGCGCCCAGTAGAAAATATAAATACATACTGCATGGTGCACCAAAAGGGCAGGTCAGTGGGGGCAGATCTGAGGTCTGTGTGAGGGCAAAATAAATAGTGGTGGTGGGGGAGGACACATAGAGAATTTTAAAGCTAAATTCCAGGCAAAACAATATTTTCAAAATACAAGAGCTATGTGTATTGATGCCTGAATCTTGGTCCCCTTTCTATATTTCTCCCAGACCTGTACACAAGTTTCCTGTAATAAAAACCATTCAGTGCCACATCTCGACAGCAGGAAGCATACAGTATTGGAAAGTAATAATGGTATAAGTATAGTGAAATGGTAACGAGTTTGTAATGACAAAAACATAATTTTAAAACTAGTGATTAACAAATGTATGGAATGGACGACTGGTTGATAAAAAGAAAATGAAAACATCAATTATACACAGGAGTGGTTTTATATAAATGCCATCCATCACATGGCATTCTAAATGGTTTTCACTATACTGGTTCAAATGACCCATATCTGGGATGCCAGTGTCCATCTACAGAGGTTTACAGAGTATGCGAAATGACAAAATGTAAAAAAAAAAGAAAAACTATGTCAATGTAAATGTTTTGCCAAATGATACCAAATGCAAATTGGACATAAATGTTTAATCTGATTTTTTGATTAAGTGCAGAGACGTTAGAGAGAAATAGATAATGCTAAGCCATTTTAAATTATTTAGTTCCTACTTTTCTTTTAAACTAAATTCCATTTACACATGAAAAACAAAGATGTTCTTCTCATCCACCATACAGAACAGAAAAAACTCTGAAGGGTTAAGCCTTTTAAGAGTTAGTGAAATGTTACTTATTTTTAGGATGATGGAAAATGCACAAAAATGTACAAATAGTAAATCATCTTTTTAATTTCCATATTTTGTAATCTAATGTGTGTTCCAAAGCCAAGAAGACCTTGTTTATATTATAAGTGGAGATTTCAAATAACGGAAAATTGTATCATACTTACCGTAATTTTCCTTTCCTGGTGCCAATCCATGGCAGCATACATGTAATAGAGCTCCGCCTCTACTCCGCCTTCAGGACTAGTGAATAGCATAAATTAAAGGGCATAGCCCCTCCCCCAACATTCTTCGTAATATAGAATACCGAGGGTGGGAGTTTATGCTGCCATGGATTGGCACCAGGAAAGGAAAATTACGGTAAGTATGATACAATTTTCCGTTTTCCTGGTGCCTCCATGGCAGCATACATGTGATAAATAACTAGCTCACATGGGTGGGTTTAATGCTTTAACAAAAAATAAACTTTAATCAAACACAGACATAGCAGCATGAAGCGCTTTACTCCCGAACTCTACGGTTGTAAGAGCCCCGGGATCAATACGATAATGTTTGAGGAACGTGTGTCGGGAAGACCAAGCCTAATGCTTCAAGAGAAACATTTGCCCTCGCTGCCCAAGATGCCGATACTGCTCTTGTTGAAGGAGCATTCACCTGAGCCGAAACTTGCTGTGGCTTCCAAGTAGGCCCTGAGAACTTTGGATATGTCTAACTCATAACAGGAGTTTGATTCTGAGTCCATGAAAACTGGTAACGCCCATGGTTCTGATAGGTTTGCCATTGAGGTGACCTTGGGTGTGAAACCTCTGAGAGGGCGAAGTTCTACCCTATCTGGAAAAAAAGGGATAAGTGATCATCCCCAATGCCCAGGGAGTGGATTTCCGAAATCCTCCTGTCGGATGTAATAGCCAACAGAAAAGTTGTTTTTAAAGTCAAGTTACAAATTGAGACCTCTTCAACCGGTACAAACGGATGAGTGGATAGGACTTCCAATATTAGAGGAGGATCCCACTTTGGAAAGGAATGTCTGGATGGGGGACACATCTTCAATACTCCCCTGAGGAACGTAACCACTAGAGGGTCTTCTGACCCCCTGGTGTTAGTTGCTGCAGAAGTTGCGGAAACTTGTACCTTGAGGGAACTCTGGCTGAGCCCCAAATCGAGACCAGTTTGCAGAAAACTCAGAACATCAGCAGTGGAAAGAGAGAGATAGGATCAAATCCTTTTCCTGGGGCATAGGATAAGAACCTGTCCCAAATTCTTGCATAGATTGTGTTGGTCGTAGGCTTTCTAGCTTTTAACAGGGTGGATATGACCTCTTGGGAACAGCCTAACGATTCAAACCTCCTCCTTTCCACTTCCATACACAAAGATCCAGCTTCTGTGGGTCTGGATGGTCCAGCCTGCCCTGGGTCAACAACTGCAGAAAGGGAGGAATTCTGATCGGATGATCCACACTGAGGTGCATGGCTAGTGGAAACCACGGTCTCTTCGACCAATAGGGTTGCACTGCTAGCACTTTAACTGGTTCGTTCAGGAGTCTGAGGAGAAACCTCGAAATGAGTGGGCGAGGAGGAGAGGTGTAAGCTGTCTTGAAGGTCCAAGGACAAGATAGCGCATCTACTCCTTCCGCCTGTGGATGTGGAAGGTGAGAGAAGAATCTCCTGATTTTGCAATTCTCATGCGTAGCAAAAGATCCACCAGTGGGGTCTGCCCTAGATTGGAGATTTGGATGAACACATGGGGATGTAGAGACCACTCGTTGTCCCCAAACCTCCTCGATAAGACATCTGCCTCTGTGTTCATCTTGCCTGGGAGATACATTGCCCTGAGGTCTACCAGGTTCCTCTCTGCCCAGAGCATTACAGGTTCCACTTCCCTCAGAAGTGTCTTGCTGTGGGTGCCCCCTTGTTTCTGAAGGTACGAGACCGCCGCCTTGGTGTCCAAACATAGAAGTACTCTCTGTCCCTTGACCTGAGATGCAAAAGAGGTTAAGGCTAGAAATGCTGCCCTCATTTCTAGGACGTTGGACACTGTTCCTCTGGTGGGCAAGGACCATCTTCCCTGAATTCTCTGCAATGGGCACCCCACCCCTGGCCACTCGCATCTGACATAATTGTGGACCATGAGTGGGAACCCAAATGATAGAGCCGGGAGAGATTCTCTGGATTCATCCACCAGTGTAATGACCACTGCTTATTAGCGTTGTTAAACGGATTGTCTGAGACAGATGTTGTCGTCTCCATTGCATTAAGAATCCCGTCTGGAAGTGTCTCAGATGCTAGTGAGACCATGGAACTAGAGGTATGCACGAGGACATCGTGCCAATAAGGCTCAGACACTGCAAGGCTGATAGATGGGATCTCTATGACCTTGGATACCTTCTGAATGATGCCCTCCATCTTCATCTGGGGTAAAGAGACTGTGCCTAGGAGCGTACCGAACATTGCTCCTAAGTAAACCATCTGCTGTGTTGAAACTAATTGGCTCTTCCGATGGTTCACCAGCCACCCGAACTCCGACCACGACTGGAGAAGAATCTCCCTGTGGACTAAAAAGTGGCTCGAGTTTTTTTTTTTTTTTTTGACAGCAAGAGGATATCGTCCAGGTAGTGATAAATTCTTAACCCCCTCTCTCTCTCATAGGGGCCAAGACAGATATCAACACTTTTGTGAACACCAGAGGGTAGGTGCATAGCTCTAAGGGCAGAGCTTGAAATTGCAGGTGGACATGACCCACTGCGAACCTTAAGTATTTTTGGAAGGATGATAGAATAGGGATGTGGAGGTACGTATCCTGCAGGTCTATCGAGATTAATCAATCTCCTGGTTGTATGGTTTGTATGATCGTTTGGAGTGACTCCATCTTGAAGCTTTCGAGATGGATGTATTGATTTAGCTTTTTCAGATCTATTACAGGTCTCCAGTCACCTGTTTTTTTCTGCACCAGGAAAAGGGTGGAAGAAAAACCTGTAAAATCGATCTGATGGGGGGACAGGTATTGCTGCCCCTTGACGCTGCAGGGACTCCAAAAAAAAAATTGGTTTAAGGCCAGTGCCTTCTGTGGGGAGGCTGGTAACTGTCTCTTTGAAGGACGTGTGAGGAGGCTGTTGAGAGAAAGTCCAGAAGTGACCGTACCGGATCGTTGCTAGGACCCATGGGTCTTGACATTTGGAGGCACAGATGGGGAAAACGTTTTTTTAACCGGGCTCCCACTGGGGGCGTTTCCTCCCCGCTGACGTCAAAAGGACTTTGTCCCCTCCTGGGGAGCAGTGAGGGACTTGTACTTTCTGGCTCCCAGAAAAGAAGTCTGGGTGCCTCTCCACGATTTCTTGTTGTCCCTAAAGGGGCGAGACTGCCTGAAGTCTCTAGAATTTGATTGCCGGAATCGTGATAAATAGGCCTTTGTTCTCCGGACCTTCCTGTCCTGAGGAAGTAAGCCAGATTTGCCCCCTGTTACTCTGGAGATTACTTTGTCGAGTTTCTCAACAAACCAAGATTTTCCATCAAAGGAAATCTTGCACCAATTCTGCTTTGATGCTAGATCGGCTGTCCAAGGCTTTAGCCATAATGCCCGCTTTGCCATAACAGAGTTGCAGCATTGAATTGGCTGAACACCGGATTGTGTCAATTGCAGCTTCTCCCACGAAATCCGCCAACTTAAGCTCCTCCAGAGCTTTGATTATGTCATCTTTGGGAACGTCTTGGTGCAGGGATGTCTCAATATTTTCCGTCCAAGCCCTGATGGCATTGGAAACAGATGTCAGCGCAATGGCTGGTCTGCAAGCCACCCCTGCTTCTAGATAGATGTATTGATCTAGACCTCAAATGGAGCTATCTAGGGGATCCTTGAAAGACGTTGAATCCTCCATTGGCATTGTTACATTTTTTGCCAGACGCACTACAGCCGCATCAACCACAGTCATTGAACTGAGTATCCGAATCTGCCAGTGGATACATTTTGCATAAACGTGCTACAGAAAACTCTATCAGTTTTGTTCCACTCATCCTCTATGATCTCCCCCATTAATGGGAAGAAGATTTGGTTTCTCTTGATGAATGAGAAATAGTTTTTTGATTTTTGAGGAGGCCCTTCCGGGTCTTCCCAGGCAATGTCGCTCCTCACCGCTTGTACAAAGGGTTGAACCAGGGAGAAATTGAAACCAGACGGTTCTGTATCATCTGAGGACTCCTCGGATGAATCTACCGGTGGGATTTGTTTAGCTGTTTTTCCTGATGGAGGCAAAGGAGTACTAACAGCTGATGGGCCCGAAATGTCGGGGTCCAAATCCAACACCTGGGCAGCTTGTGAAACCGGGTGAGCTGGAATCATGGCCGTCAGTTCAGAAAGAGAGTCTCTCATGGTTTGCTTAAGCAGGTCAACCACCTGCTGGCCTTCTAATTCCCGGTTAGCTGCGTAGTCCCTGAGACAGTCTCTGCAGACGAGCTTATCAGGGATTGGAACCGCGCCACAGGCCCAACATTTTTTCCTTGACGCCCGCGGTGGAGGCGAAGGCGAATGACGACATCTATAAGATCCTGATCTTCTGGAAGATTTATGATGAGAAGAGCGCGGTCTTCGCTCAGGACTATCGTCATTGTCATAGCGCCTTGAGGACTTT
>CM053026.1:156283062-156431241 GCA_028564925.1 Lithobates sylvaticus | reverse complement strand
GTTTCATTGTTTGGCTTCCACGTTAGACTACCTGGGGGATAAACTCACCACGGACTATGCATCCCTTTTCCTCTGTGAACTATTATCCTCTCCTACACTCCCTTTCCTCTCTTATGTTAAGTTTCCCAAGCCTCTCCTGGATAGGGTGGGTAAATGCTATAAAAATTACTATCCTTTCAAAAATCTTACTGTTTCTGGACCCTGTCAACTAGAGTTCCCACCTTTTTCCTGTGCCTGCTACAAAACCACATATTTCCTTTATCTGGACCTACAGATGTCCACGTGTCACACAATGTACTCTGTATGCTCACAGGTTGCAGGAGGGTCTGTGGGCCCCCAATATCGACAAATACGACAAAGCAGCACAAATCTCTCAGCTGTCCCTTCTACATGCCTCAGCAGACATCCCCTTATGGGTACTCTTAGAAATGCCAAATTGTGGCTCTGTCCCCAGAGCGGCTCTGTTGTGGCTCCCTCACGATGCACATCCACTTTCCCTCAGCCCCCTGATGACCAAAATTAATGTCCCTGTTTTTGCCTCTAGTACCTATTTTCCATAAACCTCTCTTCCCCCTGGGAGGAGCTTGCAGGTTTCTTCACATGGTAGTCTTTGCACCACTTCACCCAAGTCAATCATTTCCTGACCTCATGGTCCTTCCCTACCTTCTCTCCAGGAGCACCTCCAAGCACATAAATCAGAATTCTTTAGACATTTGCAGTTATGCCATTGGATAACATTGTTACGGAAACTGAGCTCTTTTGCATATCCAACTCCATTTGAGCACACCCATCTTCATTCTCCAGGTGCCCCGCAGCTTATGTCTCTTTTATGATCTATTCTTAACAAGAGAAGATGCCGCACTCCCTTATCCTATGTCGACCCAACAGAACCATGACTTAATAGCTCCCAAGCAAGGCTGTGTATTTTAGTGTACATGCCTTGGCCCCTGCGTAGGCATTCTGAGTGTTTTATTATTTAAAACTCATTAAAAAACATTGAAACAGAAAAATGAAAGGCAAAGGCACAGAAATGTTTAGTAATGGCAGTCTACAAACAGGTACTTATAGATACAACAATTGCAGGCTTTCCGTTCTTTGCATACCTTATTGTTTTCTTCTCGTGGTGACCATTTTCATCTCGCTTTACTTCCTGAAATTTTGGCTATGCCTCCTGGAACATGTGATAGTGCACATCATCAGAGGAAAAAGTCACTGGTTTTGTAGCCTCCCCAGGATGCATTTGTGCAGTCCTGGTTACATCACCAGTGCCCCTCTCAACCAGAAAGTAAAAAAAAAACAGTAATTATAGGTAAAGGTAAAGTAAAGTTGTCAATAGATGGTTAGTGGGCTTAATAAAAACAGACTAATGCTGCGTACACATGATCAAAATTTCCCTCGGAAAAATCTTGGATGTTTTTTCAACGGAATTCCGCTCAAGCTTGGCTTGCATACACACGGTGACACAAAAGTTCGCTGAACTTTCGAGCGTCAAGAACGCGGTGACGTACAACCCTACGACGAGCCGAGAAAATTACGTTTAATGCTTCGGATTGTTTCTGAGCATGCGTAGGAATTTTGCACGTCGGAATTGCTACAGACGATCGGAATTTCCGATCGGAACTTTTTCCGACCGAAAAAATTGAGAGCATGATCTTAATCTTTTGCTGGCTGGAATTCGGCCAGCAAAAGTCCAATGGAGCATACACACGGTCGCATTTTCCGACCAAGAGCTCTCATCGGACTTTTGCTGGCCGAATTTCCGAACGTGTGTACGCGGCATAATAGACTCCATCTACACAAATGAGGTGGATGGAAAAATCCTCCATGCCAGGATATTGTATTCTGAGAGCGGGACATGCCACTGCCAGAAAACACTGATCAGTATCTCCAGTTGCTGTATAGATCATACAATAGGCAGCAAGAGGCTGATACTAAGTCACATTCAGGTACTTACACTACTTACATTAAAAATACATTTAATGACGTATTAATGATTACAGGACAGCATTAATTTGTGTCTTTTATATCTGCCTGGAGGTAAAACACATAATAACTGTAATATTTACTTATGCAAATTACACTATATTTTCCTTGAAATGGAATTCACATTCACTGAATCTCGCTTGTAACCTTTGCAAATTCACATTTTTTTCCTCTGCTCATGTCTAAGAGCTGCCCAGCTGTTTGTTAAAACTCGAGGGTAGAACAGACGATCTAATGACTTTTACAGAAGGAATCCTGAGAGATATGCTTATCGTACATACTGTACATTCCCCATGTCAACATTTCACAGTATTCATCATTTTTGTTACAGTGCCTGTGCATTTGCTTACCTAAAGTCAAGCTGTGCAAGAATAGCATTAAGCAGTACTATACTTAAGTGGAAAAAAAGAAATGTGTTTAGTTAGGTAATCTTTATTGATATACAGATGTTACAGATGTGTAGGGATGTATGCTATGAAACACAGATAAGTATACACGTATACAATTTCATGATTCAATAAAAAGCAGAAAATGTAAATTGAGAAATTTTCCATCAATCTAAATTTGAAATAATCTTCATGTATGGTAACTGGTATTAGTTAGCCAGCCATCTGAGAAAGGAGGGGGTGGCACAAAAAATTGTCTTAGGATGGCAGGAAGTATAACTGAGGTAACCTGTAGCAGTCAATAAGTTTTGATTTTAGTGAAAGATCAATGAAGATCATATCTGTTTGGTTATCATGGATTATTATAATTTTCTGTATAACACTACTGTTGTATATTAAATTCATATAAATCAGTGATTCACAAACTTTTCTTAACTGTGTACCACAATCACAACCTTCATAGTGTCTGAATGCCACACATTCTATTTCATTGAATTTTGTGCACCCAGCACTCAGTTAGAATCTTGTCCTTTCCAAACTAATCACTAGAACCCATACAAGCCCATGCGTACTGTATCAGCGTTGTAGGCATATTATCTGCTGCTGATAGTTGACACTTGAGCGAGAATTCTTTCTGCATAGAAATCTTAAGGCCCCTTTCACATTTTTTCAAGTAGACCTGAAAAGTTCCATGTTAGTTTATAGGGAGTTGTATGTAAATGGACTTGCATCCATTTACATCAGATTACCTCTGAGCCTGTCCAGATCTGACAAAAAAAAAAAAAACCTGAAAGGGTCTAGGTAAATTTTTGTATTTTAAGACCTAAATGTGATAGATCATGATGTCTGTTTACATCCAGCTGCCCATAGATCTAATCAGGGGCATAGATACGGGGGGGACTAGGGGGTCCAAATCACCCCCCCAAGCATCTGCAAACAGGTATTGCTGACAGCTGCCGAGCATCTGAAGCAGGAGCAGCTCCTGCTACCTGTCAGATCAGATCTCAGGGAAAGACAGTCAGGGGAAGGCAATCTAGTGAGTTGTTATAAAGAGGGAAGAGCTGCACTAGCAAAGTGTAGGATGGAAATCTATACTGAAGGAGATCCTAATTTCCTGTACTCTGTGCCATATGCACTCCTGAGTCCTGCACTAATATATATATATATATATATATATATATATATATATATATATATATATATATATATATATATATATATATATATATATATATATATATATATATATATATATATATATATATATATATATATATATATATATATATATATATATATATATATATATATATATATATATATATATATAGTATGCTTTGTACTTCTGATAACTGCACTCTACGCTGGGCTATATATATGACATACTCCTGGCCACTGCACTCTAAGTACGTAAACACTTGACCACTACACTATTTGAATTGTACAACTGTTGTTAGTTGCTAAGTAGTCAATAACTATGTTAACAAAGTTCTTCTTCAAAGTAGGTTTGTGAGCAAAAATCATATGGAATGGAAGAGTATCAATTTCTACAATTGTGATTGTGCTGAGGTTTGTATGTTATGTGTGTTTTAGACTCTTGCATGTGGCAAAGTAAATAAAACACATTGTACAAGAACAGTATGTATGTACATAGCGAGTGAGGTCAAGTTTTTTGCCCCTTCCACTGTTAGCACAATTTTGCCACACCCACAACTTGTGTGCTGCTCATGCTACACAATAGCCCTCTGCTCCCTCTAAGGCTGACCCCCGAAGAAAACTAAATATTTACAGCCTTGGATCTAACATGGGTTCCAGAATGTGACATCTGTTCTGCTCTGCTCCATTACAGCAGGGGATCTGTTCATGGAAGGCGCCAGTGTGAAAGGGGCCTAAGCCTAGGGTCACATTGCTGCGGGTTAGAAATCGTGCGAGTTCAGTAGAACTCACACGATTTCAACCCAGCAATGCAGTCCGATATTTCCGGGGGGATTTAACAGACATCTGTGCGTGTTTCTGCACAGATGTCTATACAAATCGCCCCCCCCCCCCCCCAAAGTCGCCAAAAGTAGTATAGGATCTACGTTTGGGAATCAGTGCGGCGACACAAAGTCTGCGCCTCACTGCTCTGTTTTTTTTATAAATTCTTTATTTTTTCACAATTATAGTAATACAGTATTACATATAAGTACATCATTAACTACATCTTCTATTTTACAACTAATATCTTCTTGAATATCACCACCTACCATTACATATATCGAGAAGTTATATTGTCTTTATGCAAAAACTCATCATTTATTCGTGCCTCCTAATTGTTCTAGTACAAACCCGTAATCATTTCTACTCTTATTACCGCTACATTTTCCTTAACCAGGGATAGCCCTGGTTATCCTCCGTAGCAGAGACAGACAAGGATACTAACAGAAAGAGAGGAAAGAAGAAAAGAAAGAAAGAAAAAAAAAAAAGAAAAAAATAAAATATATATATATATATTATGCCCCCTCATACCGTCCACCCCCCCCCCCCCCGTTACAAATTTTATTTAGGGATTTAGCTCCCTGTATATAGTATTTGGATGGTGCTTTTGCCGGCAGTAGCCGCCATGTCAAATCGCTCCAATGTGGACCTGGGTTAAAGGACTGCAGAGTCCAATTTACATGTGAGGGAAAAACTGCCAGTGGCACATTGAAACATTGATGTCGACACTCCTTATGACAATGATCTATTTTTTCTTATATCTTGATCTGTTTGAGTGCATAATTGTTATTCTATTGCTTCATTCATATCTGTGCTGACTCTTTATATGATGCCAATGCCAGATCTGTAGGACGGCTGTGTTCTTGTTCACATATTTTTAGTTGCAACATAGACTTATTAGGCTAAGTTACAATTACCATGGTAACAAATAATGCAGCACAGATCAGAGAGAGGACAAAGACCACACTTGTTTCTATGTACACTCTAACTGAATAAATCTAACAACTGAAATTAATATATCCTTTCAGCTGAAAAAAAAAGCCCCTCACAACTTCAGTAGCTGTGATTTGTAACAATGTGATTTGCGATCATGCATTTGCGTCATAGAGGTCATTTATCAATCTTGTTGCATCATTTGAGTTGCGGTGTAAACGCTGCATGTTGCAAATTGTGACATATATAATAAAATAGGTCCCACCACATTAAAAATGTGCAAGTAAAAACACACACATTTGCAGCCAAAAACGCTTGCGACAGTGCCATTCCTCCACACAGATGCCATATGCAATGGACCGTCTGGGATAGTATTGGAAAGGCACTCCAAGAGCCTGAAGTCTCTCAGCAAGCTATCAGTCACTCACAAAGTATGCACTTGGAGTCCATTAGCTGCTCCAGGAGCAAGCGCAGGCAGGCCACCCCTGACCAAGCAGGAGCCCATCTGAGAACATCTGTCATCCACTGCATGGGAGCACCTGATAATGACCATCAACCAAGAGCTGAAAAAAATGACTGGATCATGCTTTATTGTTTTTTTATTTTTTTTTGCTTTCTCTGGATTAACTGTGGATAGTGTATATGGAGATTTTCTATTTTTATTTTTTTTTATATTGGTTCCGCTAGAAGGACTTGTGTCTTTTTTCAACCTGACTAACTATGTAACTTTGATCTGTAATGATCTGTGGGTGACATCATTGACTGTATGGCAGCTGATGTAAATGACTCACCCCTTTTTTTTTTTACATTTAAATGACAACAGGTAATGCTATATTTCTTTAAATATCTACTTGTATAACTTTAACTAGTACATCTCTTTTTCGACATACGTAGTACAGCCAAAGAGTATGTCAGGGGGCTAACCAGAAGAGTAATGCACAAAGACCTGGCATATTTACCAATTTCCAATATGGGCCTGCTTATCTGGGCAGAAATGCATGCAGACGTTTTGATTTCCAGGCGCGCTCATGTGTTATAGTTACTGGCGCCCAGTCCTTTACGAGGACAGCAGGCATGCGCCAAAGTTGCTGGTTGATTGCCAGCTAACCCGTGTTTCTGTGTGCTCTGTACTCTTGGATTTCCTGTTACCCAATCAGCTTACTTCTGGATCTGTCTTCTGCTTTTTTCCTGGCTTTGATCTTGGCTTGCTCTCACTGCTCTTGCTTGCTTCCTGTGTATGAGCTCAGCCTGCTCCCGACTACACTCTTGCTTATACTTCTGCCTGCGTACTGTGACCAACCCTGGCTCTGATTCCTGACTAAAGCCTCGTACACACGATCGGATTTTCCGCAGACAAAACCTCAGACTTTTGTCTGAAGGCGTGTGCCTGGATTTTGTCTTGCATACAAATGGCAAGGAATTTTCGGCCAACAAACACGAACGTAGTAACGTACTACGTGGTTTTTCAGCTCTTTAGCGCCACCCTTTGGGCTCCTTCTGCTAATTTCGTGTTGGTAGAATTTTGGTGAGTGTTGATTCGTGCTTTTAATTTAGCACTTTTCAGTTTGCGCTTTTCATTTCGTGCTTTTCAGTTTGTTTCTGAACGGCCGTTTGTCAACCAGGCAGGTTGCGGAATCGAAGGAGATAACATGTTTATTATTGGCCTTGGAGTTTTTGCTTTGTCCCAAGTCCAGTCCTGGAACAGGAGGAGGAGGATTTCCTGGACCAAAAATTGGTTCTTTATTAATCATGACCAATTATGTCATATGTAGCGATACCCCCAGTTAAGAGGGCCGCAAGTTTGTTTTGGGTCCCTGAGTACAGCTCCACCAACCCCCCGGCAATTTGCTCTACCCGCTCTGGCACAGTTAATCAAGGGGTATGTATCTAGGCACATATGAATATCACTTATACTTTAACTGTAATGGACTCAAACTCACAGGCAACTGCTGACTGAAATAACTGTCTTTACTTTGGCAGTATGAAAGGAAATAGTAACATGCATCAAACATTTGACTTACAAAACATTAGCAGGTCCTTGCAATATGCACTTTAACATGTACACATATATGTATCAGGATAGCAATGGGGAACGGAGCGCCACGTGCAGCGACCGTCTGCTATGCACCTCTGAGGTGCAACAAATCTAACTGCGACTATCTAATGGATCAGGCCTGATCCCTAACAATAGAGCTCAGTCCTTGGGGAACCCCAGTATTCTTCACCGGCACAAGAACTGTAGAGGTGGTGCACATGTAACTTTAAATGGTGTGTTTGTAATCCAATCCAAGAAAGATCAATCTTCTGCTCTGAGGTAAATTTGCCTTGGCAGTTCAATAGGCATAAGTGAAATGACAATGCAAGATGAGCCTTTCAGCTCGCTCACCACTCCGGATACCGTCCTCAGCTCCGGGACCTCCACTGGCGGCGTCCGTCCTCCTCCGTCACAGCCCCTGCGCTCCGGTCCTCTCTCCGACCGACCGTCCTCAGGAAAAAGGCTCCGCTCTGCTGCTGCTGACAATGAGGGGTGAGAGTCTCTCTCTGTCTGCTGCAAGGCCCAGGCTTCAGGCCTTCAGCAGTCCCGGTCCGCACAGGTGTCTCCTCTCTCAGTGATCTCTGCGTCACAAGCCCAGTCAGAAGAGGAAGAGGCGGTCCCTCCTCTTCCCTTTTATCACCTCCCCCATCAGCCTCTCGGGCGAAAAAAAACATCCTCCCGGGAGCTTGGGGAATTATGGGAACTGTAGTCTTCTCCCCTAAAAGGGGAACGACCCCGCTACACACTCCCCCCACTTTGAATCTTTGGTCCCCAAAGACATTGTTCAATCTACAAGCTTTCTTTGAAACAACACGTTCACATAATTCAGACAGAGGAGCTTCCCACCAATTAACATAGGATGGGGAGCTGTCCTGTCTACAGGTCACTTCAGTGTGGGCGACCTGTCTAACTGTGCCAGAGAGTGAGCTGGGGTTGCCCTCCACCAAATGAACAGTGGATGGGTCAGGGCGTTCAGCACTTCTCCTTGCTGTGGTAACAGAGTCCTCTGAACTTCTTCCCATTTGGGGGTAAGTTAACCTCTTGGGAGGCCTCACAACTCTGCGAGCTCTCTGTTCTCTTGGCACTTCTTAAGGAACACATTCTGGCAACATCACTGGTTCTGGAACATCTACTTCTTCTTCTTCTGAGTAGAGACCAGGGATATCTTCCCAGCACTCGGGCACAACACTGAATGGAACAAACTCTGTAGCTTCTGGGTTCAATGTTTTATCTTCCACATCCTCAGTAAGTGGAAGATCTATGGCGGAATTTCCGGGAGTTGAGGAAGGCCATAGCCATTCCAATTCCCCTCTCTCTTCTTCTGCCGATTGGAGGTCCTGTCCATCCCTAGTTTGGGATGTCTGAGACCGAGTGTTGGGTCTGGGGGTATCCAGAATGGAAACAGATTCAGGTAAGTCTCTTGCTGGAGGTATTCTGACTGCTTCAGTGAGTGGGAGCAAGTGATTCCTATGCCAGGTCTTCAAAGGCCCCACTCTCCCTTCTGGCTTCAACTTGTAGACAGGCAATCCAGGTAGCTTTCTACAGATGATATATGGCTCTGATCTCCATCTATCAGCAAGCTTGTGTTTTCCAGGGATCCCTAGATTGCGTAACAGTACACGGTCCCCAGGCTGTAGGTCCTGTACTCGAACCTTCAAATCAAAGTTCCGCTTGTTTCGGGCCCCCCTCTGGTCAGAGGCCGCCTGAGCTTTCTCGTAAGCTATCTTCAAACTGTGCCTCAGTCTGTCCACATATCCTTTGTGGGAGGCCTCAGAGGCATGGTCTAAGGAAATGCCAAAGGCCAGATCCACTGGCAATCTTGCTTCTCTCCCAAACATAAGCCGGTAAGGGGAGAAACCCGTCACATCACTGGTTGTACAGTTGTAAGCATGCACCAGAGCTGAAATGTGTTGACTCCAATGTTGCTTCTTCTCTGTTTCTAAAGTTCCCAACATGTTCAATAGGGTCCTGTTGAACCTTTCAGGCTGGGCATCACCTAGAGGGTGATATGGTGTAGTTCTAGTCTTCTCTACTCCCAAAGAATCCAGTAGCTTCCTGATCAGGCGACTCTCAAAGTCCCTTCCTTGGTCTGAATGGATTCTCTGTGGTAGTCCACAATGAACAAAGTATTTTTCCAGAAGTACCTTAGCCACTGTAGAGGCCTTCTGGTCCTTGGTTGGGAAAGCCTGAGCATAACGGGTGAAATGGTCGGTTACCACCAGAACATTTCCCAATCCACTCAAATCGGGTTCGAGGCAGAGAAAATCAATGCATACCAGATCCATCGGGCCTTGACTCTGTAGATGGCCCATTGGGGCAGCTTGATGGGGTAAAGTCTTCCTCTGAATGCATCTTGCACTGGAATGGCAATACTCCTCCCCTTCGGCCCTCATGCAGGGCCAATAAAACCGGTCTCTGACAAGTTGGAAGGTTCTCTCTGCTCCCAAGTGACCATGCTGGTCATGTAAGGCAATCAGCACAGTCTCTCGATGCTTTTCGGGGAGAAACAACTGCCACTTATCTTCTGAGCTATCAGAGGGTCCCCTTCGGTAGACCACCCCCTGATGCACCTGTAATTTGTCCAACTCTCTCCTCAGTAGGCGAGCCTCTTTGGAAGGGTGAAGTCGAAGTCCCTCTGGACTTTTGTTTTCCAGTGCTTCCAGGACCAATTTCCCCATGGGGTCTTCCAATTGGTCACACCTTAACTCTTTCTTTGACAGCTTCGGTAGGCACTCTTCTTCTAGTTGAGTTACCCCACAGTAGCACTTTGGGACTCCCACTGTGGTAACTCCTATCTCTTCAGCTCTGGATCCTCCTCTGGCTTGGAGTTCAGCCCCCTGACAAAGGGCTCGCACTCCTTCTGGTGCCACTTGGGTCCAGTCTTCCCAATCATCGACCATGACATGGGATCTTCGGGACAGGGCATCTGCATCCCTATTTCCAGCCCCTGGCCTGTACTTGAGGCTGAAATTGAATCCAGACAACACCGCCAACCATCTGTGTCCAGTTGCATCCAGCTTGGCGGTGGTGAATAGATAGGTAAAGGGGTTGTTATCTGTTTTTACAGTAAATTCTGCCCCATAAAGATAGTCTTTTAGTTTGTCAACTACTGCCCATTTGAGGGCTAAGAACTCCAACTTGTGGGTGGGGTAGTTCTTCTCTGAGGGGGTCAGGCTCCGGCTCACATAGGCCACTGGTCGCAGCTGATCTTCATACTCCTGGTAGAGTACTCCACCTAGGCCCTCATGGCTGGCATCAACATGTAGCTCATATGGTCTAGTGGGGTCAGCATAGGCCAAAACTGGGGCTGTGGTGAGACTTCTCTTCAAGATTCTGAAAGCCTCTTCACACCTTGAGTTCCATTGGTCTTGAACCGATTCACCGGGCCTCCTAGGCCCCAAGCCATCTTCCTCTCCTTCTGTCTTGAGCAGCTCGTTTAGGGGTTTTGCAATGCGGGCAAACCCATCCACAAACCTGCGGTAGTAGGAGCAGAACCCCAAGAAAGATCGAAGTTCGGTGACTGTTGTGGGTCTTGGCCACGAAGTAACTGCCTCCAACTTCTCAGGGTCTGTAGCCACTCCTTTTTCAGACACTATGTGTCCCAGATAGTTCACAGAAGACTGATAGAACCGACACTTCTCGGGGGAAAGTTTGAGTCCCTCTTCACTGAGCCTCTTCAATACTTTCTCCAATCTGGCTTCATGTTCTTCCAAAGTTTTTCCAAAGACAATGACATCATCCAGGTACACAAGGACTTCTATGAGGTTCATGTCTCCAACTGTCCTTTCCATAAGGCGTTGAAATGTAGCAGGAGCTCCAGATAGGCCCTGAGGCATCCTGTTGAACTCAAAGAACCCTACTGGGGTTATGAAGGCAGTCTTTTCTCTATCTTCTGGATGCATTGGGATTTGATAGTACCCACTCTTGAGGTCCATCACACTGAACCACTTAGCTCCGGATAAACTCTGTAAGGCATCCTCTATCCTTGGCGTGGTGTACTGATCAGGAATGGTCCTCCTGTTGAGAGTTCTGTAGTCAATGCAGAGCCTCAACGACCCATTCTTCTTCCTGACTACCACTATTGGGGAGGCATAGGGGCTTCTGGACTCCCGAATCACTCCCGTCTTCCTCAGTTCCCCAAGCTGCTCCCTCAGATCCTCCAGATCTGCTAGCGGGACCCGCCTTACTCTCTCTCTGAATGGCTTGTCCTCTTGCATGCGGATTCGATGGGTGGCACTCCTCGCACACCCCACATCAAACTCATCTTTAGAGAAAATCTTCTCCCATCTGGTCAGCTGGGCCTTGGTTCTCTCCTTCCAAGCTCCAGGTAGGTTTGGGTTTTCCATGGAGAGTTTCTTCCAAACATCTTCTCCTTTACCCGTCCCCTTCACTTCTGACCAGCCAACTGGGACAGCAGGACTCACCTGTCCCAGAAGCATCCTGGCAGGGATCTCCACGGGCCGCTCCGTGGGGTTCCTCACACTGACAGGGACTCTTCCTCTAGCCTTCTTCAGGGCCTTGATTGGGATCACTTCTGGGATCACTTCCAGGCCTGAGTGACCCTCCATTGGGTCAGATTCCAGCATTACAAATGGGCCAGGCTGCTCCCAATTAAGTTTCACCGTGGCCCTCAGGCAGGTTACCTCTCCAGGCTGTAGTACCGCTCCTTCTTTTCCAAGCCTCCATACCTTTCCTATCCCCTCACTTGGGGTCTTCTGTTCTAAGACCAGTCGGTGGTAGGCTGCCTTCAGCATGGGATGGATCTTGGGAGCTGAAAGATTCTGCTTCTGTACAAGGGGGGTCAGGAGCCTTCTGACTAGATCCGTGTTCGTCCCTATGATCAGGGAAGTCTTGCTGGTTCCTGGCGGGCGAGGGCACACAACTGCCAGGGTATTAAACACTTCAGCCTTTCCAGCCACGGATGGGTCAAAGGTCAATCTTATGGGTAGGTAGCCGTCGTAGGGGAAACTCTGAGTTCCCAATCCCCATATCTCCAGCTCCTCTATCTTCTGAATGGGCAGATGACTCAGGTATCTGTCATAGAAGTCCCTGTACAATAGGGTCACTTGTGCTCCAGTGTCTAGGAGGGCCTGTGTGTACACTCCTTCCACTTGGATGGGTACAGTAGGAGATGGACCAACCAGCTCTTCTGGGTAGGGCCGAGTTGATGCTGTCCTCTTCTTTGGACTCTTTTCTTTCCAACTGGATTTGCGCTTGATTCTTTCCTGAGCCTGGTATGCATTAATTTTCTCCCTCTTAGTGGGAGTACGAACCTGCTGAGGGATATTGTTATCTCTCACTTTTAAGGGTTCTCGCTTGGGAGTGCTGTATTTCTTCGGAGGGGTCTTGCCCCCTTTCTCTGGGGTGTACCTTGGTTGAGGAACCCTGGGTTCCTTCCGAGGGGTTTGATCTCCTCGCTTCCTTTTCCCGCTATACTTCTTCGAGCTCACTGAAGGTGATGGGCACCCGGTTGACTCCTTCACCGGGGCCCTTTGGCGTTTCCAGCTGGCTGGCGGCTATCTGTTTTCTTCCTCTTGGGACTGGAACATACAGCTGCAATATGGCCAATTCCTCCACAATTAAAACAGATCATCTCTCCGTAGTCAGGTGGGGATGCTGGTGCTGAAACAGTTGGAAATAATTCCCTCCTGCTTGCTTCTTTCTTGGGACTGGGCGTCTCTTTCGCCACCAGAGATGTCAGTATCTCCATCATCTGGGACATCTGCAACTTCAGGGCATCTACTTCTGTCTCTCTTTCAGGGGTTAAGGCCGACCTGACCGTGGCCACTGGAAGTTTTGTAGACCCCATCGTCTGTTTTTCCCGTTTCTCTTCCAACATGGCCTCTTCCTCTCTGACCATTCGAATGAGATCGGGGTAGTCCAGGCTCTTCCCATCCTGTCGGGTGCGTAGTACTAGTGCAACAGGGTCTAGGGGTTGGGCTCCTCTCATCACCTGCTGAGCCCGGCTTCGTCTACTTTCCCCGGATCTATCCCCTTCTTCAGGATAATCCTATGTAGGATCTTGTCTATACGTCCCATATACTCCGACAGCTTCTCCCCTGTCTTCTGGTAACAGTGTTCCAGTTGATAGGTAAGCTCCGTGATTTTCTCTGTCCCTCCAAACACACTTTCCAGGATGTCTATGTAATCCTGTGCAGTGCAATCTTTCTTGCTTGTCTTCAAGTTGCGTATGGCCTCTAAGGCAGGCCCTTTTAGGCTCTCAACAATCCTTTGCTTCTTTCTACCTTCTGGGACCTCCCATTCTTCCAAGGCCTGCGTGGCGCCATCTAACCACTCTTCAAATCCCTCTTCCCCCGAGGGTACAGGTTTCCTTCCTGAAAACATCCGGAGTTTCCTGTATCCCGACATCGGGTAGTCCCCGGGGTCTCTTCTGCACTGAGTCACAATCTCCCCTAGGACAGCGCACAGTTCTGCGCTAAGAGTGGTTTTCACAGGTGCGGGACTCCCTGTGCCCTTCTGCTCTTCCTTCTTTGGGGATAGCATGGTTTTCATTTGAAAACTGTCTCCCTTGCGCGGCAGCGCATGCAGCAATTGATAGGTCTGACCATCCAGTGCTTGTATGCTTTGGTTCCTGAACTGCTCTGGGGTCTCACTTCTCCATTCTACTAGGGCGTATGTATACCCGCCATCATTTCTCATGTCCATTATCCGTGACTTGTGGCATGGGGATAAGGACATTATGAGCTGCTTGACTGCCTCTTCCTGCCATATCCCTGGCAGTTCAATGACTGCTGCTGCGGCTGGATCAGTGCCCCATAAAGTGTACCACCGTCCCACTTCTATCGGATCCATGCCGGTACCTTCTGGCGGCTTTTCCCGCTGTCTCAGGATCCCGGACGAGCCCCCACGTGTAGCGATACCCCCAATTAAGAGGGCCGCAAGTTTGTTTTGGGTCCCTGAGTACAGCTCCACCAACCCCCCGACAATTTGCTCTACCCGCTCTGGCACAGTTAATCAAGGGGTATGTATCTAGGCACATATGAATATCACTTATACTTTAACTGTAATGGACTCAAACTCACAGGCAACTGCTGACTGAAATAACTGTCTTTACTTTGGCAGTATGAAAGGAAATAGTAACATGCATCAAACATTTGACTTACAAAACATTAGCAGGTCCTTGCAATATGCACTATAACATGTACACATATATGTATCAGGATAGCAATGGGGAACGGAGCGCCACGTGCAGGGACCGTCTGCTATGCACCTCTGAGGTGCAACAAATCTAACTGCGACTATCTAATGGATCAGGCCTGATTCCTAACAATAGAGCTCAGTCCTTGGGGAACCCCAGTATTCTTCACCGGCACAAGAACTGTAGAGGTGGTGCACATGTAACTTTAAATGGTGTGTTTGTAATCCACAAGAAAGAACAATCTTCTGCTCTGAGGTAAATTTGCCTTGGCAGTTCAATAGGCATAAGTGAAATGACAATGCAAGATGAGCCTTTCAGCTCGCTCACCACTCCGGATACCGTCCTCAGCTCCGGGACCTCCACTGGCGGCGTCCGGCCTCCTCCGTCACAGCCCCTGCGCTCCGGTCCTCTCTCCGACCGACCGTCCTCAGGAAAAAGGCTCCGCTCTGCTGCTGCTGACAATGAGGGGTGAGAGTCTCTCTCTGTCTGCTGCAAGGCCCAGGCTTCAGGCCTTCAGCAGTCCCGGTCCGCACAGGTGTCTCCTCTCTCAGTGATCTCTGCGTCACAAGCCCAGTCAGAAGAGGAAGAGGCGGTCCCTCCTCTTCCCTTTTATCACCTCCCCCATCAGCCTCTCGGGCGGAAACAACCATCCTCCCGGGAGCCTGGGGAATTATGGGAACTGTAGTCTTCTCCCCTAAAAGGGGAACGACCCCGCTACATACCCCACCCCCCCCCCCCACTCCACCCATCCGCTGGTCCTTCCCTCCTCACAGATGCACACAATGTTAAGACTTTGCATGTTTGTTATCTAATTATTAATTGCAACACAATGTTTTATATATGGGTATTACATTGCTGTTGTGTGCACTAAAATTAATTGAATTATATTTTTACTGAAAATATGTGTTTGACAAACAGTTGCGTAACTATCGTGCAACATAAAAAATTGCCTCTGCTTTCAGAAAATATATAATGTTCTGAGGGTTTTAAGTAATCTTATGGCCAAAAATGCTGATGTTCACATGTGTACAAAAACATAAAAAAATTGCTCTAGTTGCCGAAGTGGTTAAATTGACCTTGCATTATGCTAAGAAGTGCTAAGAAGCACTTCTAACATTCAAGACTGATTAGAAGTGATTTCATTTATACACAGAAGTTCTGCAGCTGCAATTAATATGCTATTTTTGAGTGCCATTCACAATTCCATCACAAATTATTCCACATGTAAAAAGATGCACCCCAGTAGAAATTGGAAGTGTGATTTGTCTGTGCAGCAGAAGTGCACAATGTTTGGATTTGCAGCATCCTCTAAACAGTCACAGATGCACCCATAACTGCACCCCATGAGTCGCAGCACATTGTTTAGTACTCAAACCCGCAGACATTTCCAGGTAAATGTTTTTACAAACCTGGAAATGCCACAGAAATCCAGGACTTATAGTAACAAAGCAGTCAGGCTGGCCTATAACTTGTGTAGCAAGGTCCCGGACCTCCAAAAGCCTAATGGTGACATCCAGAGTCAGAGATAGTTGACATATGTCTTTGTAGAGTGGGTTACAAGGCATGGTGGGTGTGATGCAAGATGGAGTGATGGGGGCCAGACACTTTTTGAATACAAAAGAGATTTATTGTCTCTTAATAAAACTATGGGAGAGAGGGCTAGGGCCTAATACCCTTAAGTAGATGAAATAGAGGGGTGGGAACCTGGTCCCCAACCAGGTCACCACAAAGGACTTGTGGGCAATGTTGGACTATCACGGTACGGTAAGACAGTAAAATATAAATGAGTAGCGAATATGTAGTAAAACATATATAAATAAAATCATTTTATTAATACAAGAATATTGATTGATTACAAATAGAAACATAGCAAGAGTTCATATATGTCACCAGAACAGTTAACCCCGGATTGGGGGGAGTCACAGTGGGACAATTCATCACAGAAAATAATTCGACTAGTTTCGCGGATAATAGCCGCTTCATCAGGAAAGTATCTGTGGGATGATTAACAAATAATCAAGGAACAATATACAATAAATGATGATAATATAATATGACATTTGAACTAAGTAAATGGTGCATAAGGGGGAGAGAAAAAAGAGCAAAACTGCTTACCCTTGCCCCGACAGACCCTGATCGCATAGCCACCAAAATGGGAGTCTCCCGCGGCGACTCGGGGGAGCTACAGAACATGATGGGCCAAATTCTAAAAGGATAAATTAACACAATAGGTAGATGTAGTATGGACCTTCAGGGGTATACAAGAGTGGGCCAGTGAAAGGTGATGGATTTAATTTTTGGTGGCTATGCGATCAGGGTCTGTCGGGGCAAGGGTAAGCCGTTTTGCTCTTTTTTCTCTCCCCCCTTATGCACCATATACTTAGTTCAAATGTCATATTATATTATCATCATTTATTGTATATTGTTCCTTGATTATTTGTTAATCATCCCACAGATACTTTCCTAATGTCCGCAAAACTAGTTGAATTGTTTTCTGTGATGAATTGTCCCACTGTGACTCCCCCCAATCCGGGGTTAACTGTTCTGGTGACATATATGAACTCTTGCTATGTTTCTATTTGTAATCAATCATTATTCTTGCATTAATAAAATGATTTTATTTATATATTTTTTACTACATATTTGCTACTCATTTATATTTTACTGTCTTACCGTACCGTGATAGTCCAACATTGCCCACAAGTCCTTTGTAGTGACCTGGTTGGGAACCAGGTTCCCACCCCTGTATTTCAAAGATTCCTGGATGATGGTACAAGTTTACTTATTTTTCATGTTTACACTCAATCATAGAGACCACACACATTTTCGTATACCCTTAAGTAGATGCAGTGATAATTGGCAGACTCCAAGACTTCTATAGGTAGACAGCTATACAGGGGAAGGCCTCCAGCCGGATACAACTTCTGCATAGGTAGGACCGCTGTCTCCTATGACAAAAAATTTTGTAATAGTCACTAACGGTAGTTATATTAACTATTGGCAACACAGAATAGTTCTTCTCTTACACTATAGTCTCTCACTGTAAAGTTTTACTCACTGAGCTCCCAGTCTCTCACTAGACCTCCAGATCCAATCGCAACTGAATCTCCTGAGCTCTTCTACAGCTAGCATGCTGTATACTCCTCAAGCGTCACCCCCGCTATTCTGCTGGGTCCCTAGTTTGTTACTCGATGCTCCTCAAGCATCACCCCTGCTGTCCTGCTGGGTCCCTGGCTTGGCACCTGCTGAAGCTTTCCCCCTTCTTTGCGGTCTCCGGCTGGTGAGAAGACTTCTCTGGTACTGGCTCCAGCTTACTCACTGTAGTCTCAAAGTCGGTAACAAGTCGGTAACAAGGTGGATGGTCCCTTAGCGGCAACAGCTTGCCCTCTACCTCCGACCACAACTGGTTCCTGTCCGGCTGAACCTTCACAACTCGGTTGGACTCCAATCCTGCAGTCCCAACCCTACGCTGCTTCTCTTGCTCCTGGATAGGCCTCAGGCAGCCTAGCAGCCAGGTGTCCCCCCGGATAGGCCTTGGGCTTCCGGCCTAGCAGCCCAGGGCGGCATAACACACGTCCACTCAGATAGCCATCCAGGTGGCACCGAAACCCGATCACATGACACCACCCAAATAAATAGTCTCTCCCAGCACGCCAAGGGACCAATGAAACCCCTGCCAATTGGCCGAGACACCCCATCCATCCATAGTGTGATCTTGCTACACCCTTGTCAATCTAATGCCATCAGAAAGCCCCACCTAGTGACAGAAGAGAAAAGGTACAGCAATCTAGAATTAGAGAGGAATCAGTGGTTCTTCTAACAATCATCCAGGATGGTTAATACCTGACAAAGTAAATTTATTAGCAAACCCTGCCTAAACACCAGGGTGGTACACTTGTTTTAACCAGGGTAATATCTATCATATCTAACATCTGAAAGCTCACCGGTGGAATGATGGGGTCAGAATTGCTAGTTGGAAGCTAGACCAGCCACATTCATTTTTCCTAATGTAAATGAGCTTCTGTTATTTATTTTTTTCTTATTTATATATGAAGTTGTTAGTGAATGGTGCAGAGGTGCCAGTGCCAGTGTATAAGTAAATGTACAGTGAAAGTGTTAAATTGACAGCAAACATTCCTCAAAACTGTTCAAAAACGCTGTGCCGAATGTAAACTAAGCAAAGGAGCAGTGCGGCTGTCAACAGGAAATCACCAGATATGCCAGTTCAGGGTGAGGCTGAATTTATTTTGCAAATGTAACTTTGATGGCTGCCTACATAGGATAGGCATTAACAAAACCAGCATGTAACAAAAAAGAGAAGAAATCCAGAAGCTCCCAGCAAACAATGACAGTGACTGTGTCTATAATATACGCAGAAGATTTACAGACAAATGTAGGGTGTATGTTTTGTTAATCCACTATTTATGTCGAATGGGTCCCGTTTACTAATTAGACTCACTCAGACTTTTTAAATCCGGACTCTGGGCAAACAACTAAGTACACTGTTGCAATAAATATGTAAGCTGATTTACCTCCCAAGCGATTTGTTATTCTGTCTGGCTAGTCCTAGTGTTTACACAGCCCTACAGGACAGAGCAGCCAGGTTGGTGACCTGACTTTTTTGACACTACAGTCAAGTAGTACAACTTAGATACCTTCCTGTCTCTAGCCTGTGATTAGTCAATGAAGGAGCAGCAGCAGACTGATGGGGATCTCTCTCTTCTCTTGTTCTGTAAATTTGTTACTTCTCAGCACATTTACACCCAGTAGAGCCTGACTGACTTTTAGTGTTTCCCCTCTCTTTCCAGTTTGAGTTTTACTGTACAGGAGTTGCTATCAAAACAGACTCAGGTACCTATGCTATTAGTACTTGATGGTGTCGCTCCAGGCTGAGGTTTAGAGCCCCATTAACACTTAGGATAGTAGCAATGCCAGCGTAAAAAAAACTCATCCAGTGAGCAATGAACATTTAAACGTAAAACTGATGCTCACCATAGCCGTTCCTAGTAAGGATGTATACATGTGAAAGCCTCAACCAAATGTAAAATGTAACCCAATCACTATAATCTCCTATAAGCTTTAGTTTAAAGTAATTTTAAAAGTAATTTAAAATCTTTTTAAATTTGCATCTTCCATTAAAATAATACCTTATGATTCTGTCATGAAGGTCCTTATTCAGACATTTCCTTATTTAGGGTGACAAAGCTCTTTGCTTGTCTCCCAGTGTGGCTCCTGCTTTGTCAGCCAGTTAGACAGACTGGTTGACAAAGAATACAAAACCGTTTCTTGTTCAAAGTTTTTATTGAAATTTTGAGGGATATGACAGTGAGTATACAAACATTCAAATGGGATAAATACATTATGAACATTAATATAAAAAAGATCATATACAATCGGTTGAACTTAAACAAAGCAGTCAATAAAGGATTAAAACAGTTGGATCTTAAGAAGAGACTCGAACAGAGGGACTCCGAAAGTCCATGGGAAATGTCGAATATACCTCCGGTCCAACCGACCACCCCTAATGGGAACAAACTATGGGTGGGTGCGGGCACATCCGACAAGTTGCAATTCAAAATTTGTCAGAGAATGCAAGTGTGACATGAGAGGCACGGGGGCACAGAGTTAAGGTCAGGAAGTGGTTCCCAAAACCCCAACGCTGAAGAGTGTATTGTAGCTATGGCTAGGTTACTGAGTCAACGCTTTCCTGATGTCAAGGGGTAGGAGGCATGCTAGGATACGTCTAGTTTTAGCTGCATGGGGGACCAGGATGGCTTGTCTAACATTGTCACCAGCTTGACGGGTTGGCATAAAGCCGGTTTGGTCACGATTTATTAAGCGCCCTATAACGGTGTTCAGTTGAGTCGCAATAATCTTGGCTAACAACTTGATGTCCAGGGCGTCGGCATTCGCAGAGTCGAAGACCTGTGTAGGAGAGTAAAGTTTGGGCAAAGTTGGAACAGACTACCTCAAGTATTTTAACTGGGTTGCTGGTGTAGGTTCCATGAGTTGCTTTTAGGAGTATAGTCGTCTTGGGGTGATGGATCACTTGCAAAATGTGTGCCATAGGTGTGTCAGGTTTGTTGGCCTAAAGGTAGGATATGTGTTGGCATTTACGGATAAGTTTATCGGCAGAGTCAGTGAGGAATAAGTCAAAGTCAATTCGGGCTCTATCAAGATGTGCATTGGTGTTAGCGTTGGGGGTGGACTGAAATGCTGCATAAATAAGGAAATGTCTGAATAAGGACCTTCATGACAGAATCATAAGCGTTAAAGTTGGCTTCTAGTTGCTGAAATAAGATTTTGCAGTCCCGCTTAAGCGGCATTGCTTGTTGAATTAATCTGCCACGAATGACAGTTTTGTGCGCTTCCCAGAGTGTCAGAGCAGAGATATCATCCATGTTATTAGATAGATAGTCTTTAAGGGCCACTTCGATATCTATATGGTGAGAGGGGTGGGAGAGAATAGTGTTGTTAATAATAGTTGTCAGTCGATGAAAAAGGGGTGAGGACAGAAGAGATGATCTTCGGGATCATGCTGGTTGAAATAAATATCTGGTCGATGCGCTAGAAAGATTTGTGGATGGAAGTAATGCGTATAGTGCTTACTAACAGGATTAAGTTCTCGCCACGTGTCAACTAGGTTGTGTGTGGATAGTAGGTGTTGGAAAGTCAATTTGCTTGGGCTAGATGGTGTGGCTGGTGGTGATTGTCGAGGAATGGAAAAATAGTCAGATTGGAATCTCCGCAAATTGTACCAAATTTGTGCTTGTCTACCACTTGAAAAAGATGTGAAAGAAAAGCTGTTGGGGGTTTATTGGGAGCGTAGTATGACACAATCATGATCGCAGTGTCTGATATATGGTCAGTGAGTATGAGGTATCTGCCCTCAGGATCATTAACCTGTGAAGAAAGGGTGAATGGCATGGAACGATGGAAACCGATAAGGGTCCCTCTCTGCTTGGTTGTGGCTGAAGCAGTATAGAATTGTGGGTATGAATTACTGAGGAATTTAGGGGTGGACGCATCATTAAAGTGAGTTTCCTGTAGGCAGATAACATGAGCCTTAGCGGCTGCAAAAGGGCATAGGGCCTTGTGCATTTATGAGGGATATCGAATCCTTGAACATTCAAGGAAAGGATGTTTATGGGGGCCATAGTTTGTCTAGGGCGGGCCTGAGAATGAAGAGGACATTTCCTAAGAAGAGAGCCGCATCTACCGTGTGGAGAGAGAGAAGAGGGAAGAAAAGGACAGGACAAGAAAGAGCATAACAAAATAGAACAACCCTTTTAGATGCAATAACAGTAACGTTCCAGGGGATCGTCAAGCGGTCCTGCGGAGGCTCTGTGACTACCGTCAGATACCTGCATAATAGGGGCAGGAGTTCGAGGGCAGTAAACGGGGGGAGCAAAAAGTTCCAAGGAAGGAAAAACACTGGAGAGAAAAAATAAAAAGTTACAAGCATTAGTTGACCATGAGTATATAAGCAGTATGGCAGTAATGACAAGGTAAGACAGCCTGGGTTATTCGTTGGTCAGCATACCTGTAGAAAAAAGCCTAGAATTAGGGTTAGAGCATTGCTGAGGCCACCTTGCTCTCCCATGAGGCTGCTGCGGTGATTCACAGGAAAGAGAACACAGGGAAATATGGCCTAGGATGTCCTATCAAGCTGGTGTGGCACAACGGTGGAAACAGAAGTAGACAGGCGGGACAGGCCTAGTGGAACACAAGCTGGGCGGATTCCAAAAGATGGCTCCTGGTCAAAGTCAAAATTCGAGGGAAAGGTTCGGTAGGGCTGTCACCAAAGAGAGCCCCATCAGCTCGTGTGGATCGCAAAAGAAAATGCTTGAATCAAATCAGAACCACAAGGTGAAATCGGTCCATTGAGTCCTCGTTGGACGGTGCAGGGTTATCAAATCTACCTAGTTTATAGAGATTCTGGCGTGTGTGGTATAGGTAGTCTTTGCCGACCGCCGCTTTCTTTTGGGGGAAGCAGGAGGCTGATCGCCGGCGCGATGAATCTCTGTGAGGGGTATTCTCAAGAAGGCCCAAATCCATCAGGGCAGACTGCAACTCCTCGGCCCTGCGGCATACATATTTGGCTTCCAAATGTGTGAAACGTACCGAGAATGGAAATCCCTAGTGGTATGTGATTTGATTGCGTTGAAGCACCTTCAGGTGGGGTTTGAGAGCCCGTCTCTTTGCCACTGTGAATGGGGATAAGTCTGTAAAGAGCGTGGTCCTGGAAGGACAGGCAGTCTTTGCCTCTGGCTGCTGCAAGTAGTGGAACTTAGCTATAATGTCCCGAGGTGGATCATTGGTTTTGCGTGTTGATAGGGCCCTGTGTACTCTACCCATTTCCAACCTATCCACAGGGATGCCAGGTTGTAGTTCCTGGAACAGGGAAATCATGGTGGCTTGCAGGTCGAGTACTGTCTCAGGAATTCCCCGGATTCCCCGTCTTCTAGACGAGACTGCTGAATCATATTTTCCTCCTTGAGGTTCTCAAATTCAGCAGTGTAAATCTGTGTGTGACACTCTAGCTCATCTACTCTGCCTTCCAGCTCTGCAGTTCTCTGCCCCAGATCCTTGATCTCATGTGTCAGCTTGTCAGTAATATGGTCTGCTGTCTGCTTGAGAGCTTTATGCAGCATCTGTTCTAACTGTTTAAACATACTGCACTAGATGACTGACTGGGAGCTGACTGCATCGGAATCAGACTCACCGGTATTGTCCTGTGGCTTCAGGTTATGTAGCTGTAGCTGTGCTTTGGCAGAGCATGGTGTTCTGGGCTGTGAGGAAACAGCCGGCGCTATCATGCCAGACGGCCAGGACAGAGTGTCTTTGATGTTTCCCCATCTTGCATTTGGTTCTGGAACCCCCCAGGGCCATGGCTGCAGGAGCGGAGCTCTCTATGTAGCTGGAGGAGTCCACGGGTGTCATTTTGGGAGCCGTTGCTGTGTGTAAATATCGGTGTGATTCCCCTTGGAGCAGAGCTCTAAGCTAGCATGACTGCTCAGTCAGGCTACACGCATGCGCCCCTATACATAACCATTTCAATGCACATCACGTATCTGAATGCGGATCACTCATCAGAGACCAAAGCATGTGTGAATGGGCCTTAAGTGTCATCCTGTTGGGGTTTACATACATTTTTTAGAAAATCATTACTGTAATAAATGGTATTTTTATTGCCTGGATTTTAGCTGAAACCTATGAACGAGCAATAAAGAAATTTCAGCATTATCTACAACGTATATTGTAATAGGAACAACATAATATCCTGGTGTATAAACCAGACATCTAGTATTTCATACATACAGTACATTTATGTTTATCTCCTTTTTTTGGTGTGAATGTATTGTACTGTCAAATTTTTTCAGCAACTATCACAGATATAATATACTGTATATCCACATGAATTTTGTTATCTCTTATTCACTCTTCTTATGTAACAATCTTGCCTCTAAAACCCTTTGTGTGAGCTTGTTTCTTTACAGTTATAACAGACGTGAGAGTTTTCCTAGAAATGAATAGGTAGTAATTATCACACCAAATGTATGCTTAGTTGGACAGAAACTGCTTACAAGATACTTACAAGTTACATTTACAGCTCACTGACTGTCAAAGAAAGTAATAACAGTTAGCACATAGCACAGTCATCATGTAATGTGCCAGGCCAGCTATGCATACCCAGTAAGCTATTACATCTTTAAAAATTAGTAGTTAGTTACAGGATATTGCTTTACACAGTTACTTTTTGCAAAACTTTTCTTTCGAGAACTCTGTGACACTTCCCACTTTAAGACACATGCATAAAGATATCTTTAAAAAGAATCCATCATCCAAATCCCCAAGGTCTCAATCCATATTTAAAGGAGAAGTATGAAACAACAGGAAAGGTGCTTCTAAGTGCAGAAATCCAACAGTTTAATCACACTTATAAAAATCAAGCATAAAGCAGGCTCATCAAATAAGAAATCCAGGCTCCTATCACTTCACTCCATAGCACTGTGCTGACCACCAGCTGCAGAGAAGGGGGAGAACATGGGTGCAAGAAGGCCGCCGCACTTACGGAACCACCATTGCTGCACTAAGAAGTGCCTTTCTTATTGTTGCAGAGTTGCTTTCTGCTTAAATGCCATCAAAGCCTCCACACACCCTTCCCATGATGATTCACCGATCACAGCCCAGTGGAGGACTTTAAGCAGAAGTGCCCTATTCATCCTCCTCTTTAAAGGAGAAGTATGACCAAAGCTTGTTTGGCCATATTACTCATGTGAGTCACAGGAGTGCACTTACTTGTGCACTCCTGTTATCCAGATTCAGCTGGCAGCAGGCTAAAGCTTGTTGTCGGCTGACATCACAGAGTCGGTCCAGGCACTGCAAGGATCCTAACTTTAATGTCAGGATCCACCCATATTCCTGACTAGCAGCTGGCTCAGCCTGTCAGCTTGCTGAGCCAGCCACTCCAGCCCCCTTTACAGCCCGGCGTTCCAGTAAGCAATGGAGGGGTCAAGCCGAGAGCTGGTGACTGCAGTCATGTGATCGCTCAGTTCTCCAGGTTGGTCCATACGGGGCAGCTGCAGCTACTGCAGCTATGTGTCTGATAACTACTGCAGACACATAGGTGAGTAGGTAAGTTTGTTTTTATTTAACCCCACACTTCTCCTTTAAAGAGGAAGTAAACCCTGATGGGTTTACTTCCTCTTTGTTTCCCTGCAAAGGTAAAACATAATGGGCTACTATGCATCGCATAGTAGCCCATTATGTGTCACTTACCTGACACAGGAGCCAGCGTCACCGCTGTCCCCTTGTGTACGGAGCCTCCATCTTCTTGGTGGGTATGCGCCGTAGACAGCGGTGCCTGTCTTTTTGCTCCTAAACCGTGTAGGTTTAGGAGATATTTCTTGGACCTACAGGTAAGCCTTATGCGGCGTACACACGAAGGGACAATCCCGCGGGATTATCCTCTGGACTGAAGTCCAGCGGATAATCCCCTCGTGTGTGGGCGCCGGCGGACTTTTTGGCGCCAAAGTCCGGCGGACCAAAGTTTTAAGTTTGGTTTTAAAATTATCCGCTGGACTTGGCAGTCCGGCGGACAATCCCGCCGTTAGTGGGCAAGTCCGCGGGACTTTTGAAATGAACGGACTTGCCGCTCATCGGCAAGTCCGTTCATTTAGCACGTGACTTCAGGTTACGTAGCTAGCGTAGGCAGTTACTGCCGCCGCGCTAGCTCCATGACCTGGCATGGATTTAAAGGGACTCCCCACGCCGAAAAAACGGCGTGGGGGTTCCCCCCAAATACATGTCAGACCCTCATCCGAGCACGCAGCCTGGCAGGCCAGGAAAGGGGTGGGGACGAACGAGCGCCCCCCCCCCCTCCTGAGCCGTACCAGGCCGCGTGCCCTCAACATGGGGGGTGCCCTGGGGAAAGGGGGGCCGTGCGGCCCCCCCACCCCAAAGCACCTTGTCCCCATGTTGATGAGGACAAGGGCCTCTTCCCGACAACCCTGGCCGTTGGTTGTCGGGGTCTGCGGGCGGGGGCTTATCGGAATCTGGGAACCCCCTTTAATAAGGGGGCCCCCAGATCCCGGCCCCCCACCCTATGTGAATGAGTATGGGGTACGATGTACCCCTACCCATTCACCTAAGGTGTAAAATGTAAAGTACAAAAACACACACACTTTTGAAAAAATATTTTATTGCACTGCTCCGGGGGTCTTCTTCCGTCTTGGGGGTCTTCTCGCCGGACTCCTCCGCTCTCTTCTGCTCTTTTACCTAGCTCTTTCACGAACGGAGGAGTCCGGCTACCTTCTTCGTCGTCGCCGCCGTCGTCGTCGTCTGGGGGTCTCGATCCGCCTTCGGGGGTCTTCCGGGGGTCTCTTCTGTTCTTGCGGCGGTCGTCGTCTTCCGCGCCGCCGGCGCCTTCTTCTTCTTCTTGTCCTTCTTCTTGTTCTTCTTCTTCCGATGTTGACCCGACGCTCTCTCTGCCCGGAATGCTTGTGCCGCGCTGCGCTTGGACTTATATAGGGGCATGGGGACAGGGTCACATGCACATGTCACATGGTGACCCCGCCCCCTTGTGTTGTCACAGTCCCGGAGGATGCTGGGACTGTGACATCGCAAGGGGGCGGGGTCACCATGTGACATGAACATGTGACCCTGTCCCCATGCCCCTATATAAGTCCAAGCGCAGCGCGGCACAGGCATTCCGGGCAGAGACAGCGACGGGTCAACATCGGAAGAAGAAGAACAAGAAGAAGGACAAGAAGAAGAAGAAGGCGCCGGCGGCGCGGAAGACGACGACCGCCGCAAGAACAGAAGAGACCCCCGGAAGACCCCCGAAGGCGGATCGAGACCCCCAGACGACGACGACGGCGGCGACGACGAAGAAGGTAGCCGGACTCCTCCGTTCGTGAAAGAGCTAGGTAAAAGAGCAGAAGAGAGCGGAGGAGTCCGGCGAGAAGACCCCCAAGACGGAAGAAGACCCCCGGAGCAGTGCAATAAAATATTTTTTCAAAAGTGTGTGTGTTTTTGTACTTTACATTTTACACCTTAGGTGAATGGGTAGGGGTACATCGTACCCCATACTCATTCACATAGGGTGGGGGGCCGGGATCTGGGGGCCCCCTTATTAAAGGGGGTTCCCAGATTCCCATAAGCCCCCGCACGGCCCCCCTTTCCCCAGGGCACCCCCCATGTTGAGGGCACGCGGCCTGGTACGGCTCAGGAGGGGGGGGGGGCGCTCGTTCGTCCCCACCCCTTTCCTGGCCTGCCAGGCTGCGTGCTCAGATGAGGGTCTGACATGGATTTGGGGGGAACCCCCACGCCGTTTTTTCGGCGTGGGGATTCCCTTTAAATCCATGCCAGCTTGCGGAGCTAGCGCGGCGGCATTTACTGCTTACGCTAGCTACGTAACCTGAAGTTACGTTCGAAATGAACGGACTGCTCCGTGTGTGGGCAAGTCCGTTCATTTTCAAAAGTCCCGCGGACTTTTGGCCGGCGGATTATCCGCTGGAGAAGTCCGTGCGTGTGTGGGCTAGTCCACACGCTCGGAAAGTCCAGCGGACCTAGCTGGAAAGTCCCGCGGGATTGTCCGCTGGACTAGGTCCGCCGGCAAAAGTCCGCACGTGTGTACGCGGCATTAATCTAGGCTTACCTGTAGGTCAAAGTGGTTTGTAAGGGTTTACAACCACTTTAAGGAAGGTATGGATTTTCTTACATAGGTACCTTGGATCTGCATAGCTATGCATATTCATGCAGAAGTCTACGAGGACGAAACGCGTAGAGTGAATACGCCAGCTGTGCCACTTTTTATACTGCACATTTCCAGTTTTATTGAACCCAATTTTATTGAGAAAAGAAATTGTTTGGGATGTTGAAACATTCTTGAAATTAATTTTTATCCGGTTATCGGGTTTTACACCATGAGGAGATTCTCTTTTTCTTTTACCACATATTTTGGAAATCCTTGCTGCTTTTGAGAGGATCGCAGAGACAATTCAAGGTACCCAATTCCTGTGTTACCAACATACATCGGCCTGGTGAGTACTGACTGGTGCACATTCACAGTTCAAAGTATTCCATCGCCTGAGATTTGGATCCATGCGTACCGCATGTCGGTGTAAGCCTGTCTGACTCACAGCTACTGGCTTGTGAGTCCATCACTGTCGGTAAGGGTAACCCATCTTACCTCCATTTCTATGTATATGATGGCAACATGTTGAATGATGACCTGATATTTGAAAATCATACAGCGATCCAGAGGGAATATTTCCATACATATCCAACAAGATGAACTTATTTTTTCCATTAACATGGACAACATATGCTAAATAGCTATACCTTTGGTGATAGATTTTGACTAACTTTAGTCGATTCATTAATTATTTTACATTTGCAATATATTGGTTATTCACTGTTTGGATGCTCTAATGCATATGCACATGTAACTTGTCCACACATGGGTAGATACATGGGTTTACCCACTCACTGATATACACTACATCCTCACTGGATGACACGTACATGTCTACATTTAGGTTATAGAGACACAGTTGTTTTCCTTTATCCTCATGGTTTGTTTCACTACTCTCCATTTGCGATTTGTTGTTGAAAGTTGCATTTATACACCACTTCATATTTACATATAGTCATAGATTTCAGTTCTGCTGATCTAGGCTTAGTAGGTGGTTTGTAAATTTAGGTGCATGAGGATATACACAACATTGCTTGGTTCATATATCACAGTGTCTTATAGAGGCAGGATATTTAGATCACACCTCACATTCCTTTTTAGTTATATGTTTTTGCTTACATATATCTTCAAATTTTTTTCACTTCTGTTCACGGAGTGGTTTCATTATCATCTAAAACACACACTGTATTCAGACTCACATTCTGTTATAACGGTCTGAATTATATACATTTTTAGCGCTACACATTTTTTCCTTATCCTTTTCCTTTTCCTTATATTCATGCAGACACCATCTACATCAGATCTCCACTTGCCTCTGAGTCCAATGCTGTACAGTTGCCCTGCTGCATTCTGAGCACAAGAGGTTGGTCTCTTAGCACAGGAACCATTCAGAGAATGGTTTGCATTTTCTCAGTGAATGCAAAGCATTTGATTACGATGATTATGATTATTATGATTGATTGAGGTGGAGAGTGTGTCATCCAGTGTTAATTTCGTCGAATAAAATGACTAAAACATTTTAGTCGAATAAATGAATACTATTTTAGTCGACTAAAATACGACTAAAACTAAAACAACTGAGATGACTAAAATATGACTAAAACTAAAATGGCATTTTAGTCAAAAGACTAAAATGGGACTAAAATTAAAATGGCATTTTATTCAAAAGACCAAGACTAAAACTAAATTGAAATTTGACTTCAAAGTTAACACTGGCCTTTAGTGCATGTTCATACCTCAATACCTTAAATAATAACATATGAGATTTTTTCACTCCAGCAGTATATAATGAGTTTGGAAATTGTAGAGAAATGTTAACTAATGCATTACAATTTAATTACACCCATTCGATTTCAGATTACTAAAATGTACAGGAGATTTTAGATGACTAAAAGGTAGGACATTTTAGTCAACTAAAATGTACTGGAGATTTAGTTGACTAAATACGACTAAAAGTAAAACAATTGCAGAAGACTAATATTGGACTAAAACTAAAATGCCATATTATTCCTAAGACTAAGACTAAAACTAAATCGAAATTTGCTGCCAAAATTAACACTGGTGTCATCGTGTCATTACCCTACTTTTTTACCTCATCTAATCACAGAATGCTTTACATTCACTGAGATAATGCAAATCACTCTTAGATTGGTGCCTGTGCTAAGAGGCCAACCTCCTGTGTTTATAATGCAGCAGTACAGCTGCTTGGCATGGGACCCAGAAGATAGTAGAGATCTGGAGTAGTGGTATCTACTATAGGGATTTCCAGCTTCCAGAGGGATCCCAGTGGTATGGTATATGCATTGTTTACATTGGTCCAAGCTGAACCTTCCTGACCACAGTTTTTTTGCGATTCGGCGCTACGTCGCTTTTACTGACAATTGTGCGGTCGTGCGACGTGGCTCCCAAACAAAATTGACGTCCTTTTTTTTCCACAAATAGAGCTTTCTTTTGGTGGTATTTGATCACCTCTGCGTTTTTATTTTTTGCGCTATAAACAAAAAAAGACTGACAATTTTGAAAAAAACACATTATGTTTTACTTTTTGCTATAATAAATATCCCCCAAAAATACATATAAAAAACATTTTTTTCCTCAGTTTAGGCCGATACGTATTCTACATATTTTTGTGTAACGCAGTGTAGGGCACAGAAGGGTGCAGAATCCCCCCCACCCCAAGCAATTTTTCCCCTACTTTGCCCTTTTAGTAAAAATCCCCAGTCTCCTTCTTTAAAAAAAAAAAACACCCAGCACTAATCTGCTCGATACCCCCTCCCAGCACACCCATCCCCCCAACCAATGCCCCCTCCCAGCACAAATCCTGTTCTCCCTACTGGCACAAATTCTACTCCACTCCCCCAAATCCCCCCTCCCAGAAAAAATCCTCTAACCCCTTCTAGCACAAGCAGCTTGCTATGGGGGCACCCGAGTCGAGCCACTGCTCCCTCTGTTCAAGCCGTTTCTCTCCTCATTGGCTGACTGATTTTGATTGACAAGATGAGAGCCAATGGCACCGCCCTGCTGTCTCAGCCAATGAGGAGGGGAGCCCCGGCCAGCCAAGTGTCTAATGCAATATCGCTGGATCTAGAGGAGGCTCAGATAAGTTTTAGGGGGGCTGCTGCACACAGAAGGTTTTTTTATCTTAATGCATAAAATGCATTAAGACGAAAAAACCTTCTGACTTTACAATCAATTTAAGTTGTACCGATTTACCTAATATTTGTGTTGCAATGTTTGATAAATGGCAAAGTGAAATGATTGGGGTGTTTGCCTAAAAACCTTTCTCCACCTAACAGGAGTGCTAGCTCTTGTCCTAAATAGAGAATGTCATAGAACTCTGATGTCAGATGTCCATGATTTTCTGACCTGTATTTAAAGTATGCAGCTTCTAGAGTTGCTTCTACAGTTGTTATACCGGTTCCTGCTTAATTACCTAGTAAGTGGGGCAGGCATGCCCCAGTGATGTCGAAAGAGTCTAAGCTAGAATTTTTATATACTTAATTAAGGTCATTGACTCATATGGGTTGATTTACTAAAGGCAAATGCAGTGTTCACTTTTCAAATGCATTTGCGATCTGCAAAGGAATTTTCCCCAGAGCTTAGTGAATGAGATTAAACTCTGCTGACTTCCATCATCCAATTATGTGCAAACAAAAAATGCTGTGTTTTTTAAAAATGTTCTTGTGATCGAGTGAGGTTTCACCACATTCACTCTAGGAAAAATGTCCTTGATGGGTGCAACTTCACTTGCAAAGTGAAAAGTCTATTTGCCTTTAGTAAATCAACCTAGTTTGGTATAGGATCTGGATAACAGCCCCAGAATCTGATCCTTTAAAATATATCAGCAATAAAAGATTCCGTACTTCTATGCACAGAGGTTCTCTTTAAAAATCTTTATGTCTCTTTCCAGGAGTTGAATGTCACAAAACCAAAAGTGTTGAATGAAAAAAAAATGCCTAGTTAACTTTAACTTCAAGTAAATGTATTCTACCGTGTCCCAGGCACACTAGCTAAGCATTATGGGAGATTAAGTTCAACTGAAGTGGCAGAATTAGCAAATTTTCTAAAATATTAATGATTTTTAACTCTGGTACAAAGAATACTATAACCATAAATAGATATCGATGCTCATGGCATTTTAAGTGCAAAGCAACAAAACAGCAAATGATCTAACTTGTTTCTGTTTAGCTATAAACTTGTTAGGACTCCTAAATGAAACCCATAGATTGGAGGTTTTCATCAACAAAACACAAAACCTAACAGAAGTAGGGCTACATTAGTATAGGCTGATTTAGCTGCTGTGCTGAATAGATTCTAAAACACCGTAAAGTAATTGTTATAATTTGGAAACTAATCTCTTTGGTGTAAATCTCAGATTCAATTAGAAATCAGTTATTTTCTTCATATTTGTATGATATACTTTATATTTCTTTCTTGTTATATGAAGGTTTAGTAAAACAGTAAAAAATATTTATAGGGAATAATAGAGTAACTGTTTTTTGCATATTGTTCTGCTAATTAAAATCGATTTAGTACCCATAGAAAAAGGATATATAGGAGGCCCTGTGTTGCCATGGCTATTTGTAGTAATTTTATAGCACTAATATGGCGTTAGATTTTAAGACCATGTGCTGTTAAAAGCCAAAGCTCTCCCCATTGATATGTAAATGTACCAGTCGGACTATTATTATTATTATACAGGATTTATATAGCGCCGACAGTTTGCGTAGCGCTTTACAACATTAGGGCGGACAGTACAATTACAATACAGTTCAATACAGGAGGAATCAGAGGGCCCTACTCGTTAGAGCTTACAATCTAGGAGGGAGGGTCAATGACTAGTTTAAGTCAGGTTACAGGATTTGATGTACAGGAAGTATTAGGGTGGATCTTAGGTTTTGAAAGAAGCATGTGGTCAGACAAAAGAACAGACTTGGTTTGGAACACAAAGGACGAGGACATATGCTAGAGGCTTTGGAGGAAAAAGACGTTTTGAGTTGGACTTTGAGAAAAGAACCATGAAGGACATTACATCTTGATTCCATCTCTAAGTTGAGTAACCGTTTAGTTTACTTATTGCATACATGTTGCACATGCTTATTTTGCTAGAAAGGATAATTGGCTTGTGCATGTTGTAGGCATATTTTGTAACTATGAATTTCATTTTGTGCAGTTGTATGTGCAGCTTTTCTGTTTAGTAAAGCATTCATACACTACAGAGGTCTAAGTTGCCTTGGCTTCTACCGCAAGAACCTTTAAAAGACAGAAGCAAAACATTTTGGTGGCTCATCCAGGATTTGCGCTAAAGTTCAACTGAAGCAGACCTGTTTTCTGTGGTGTGGTGTGGTTTTTTAACTTGTGCTGTGGAAAAATGCTGTGTACACTGTTTAGGAGGAGTAAGGCAGCAGAGGTTTCTAGTGTCCAGAAGGAGAAGGCATGTACCCTTCCTACCAGGGCCAGAGATAGTCAGTGGATGTCTGTTGCAAAGAAACTGACTAGGTATTTGAACAGAGCTTGGGGGGATGGAGTCTCTGATCTTTCCTCAGATTTTAGTCAAACATTTTGAGTTTAGTAGGGGAGATATGTGGGCAGTTGCTGTGTTTGGTTTGCACTTCCTGCATGCTCTACATATTGAATCTCAAAAGAGGGAAAAGGCAGAAATATACTTACTGAAGGAGCATCTTGCAGAAGCCACTGCAAGCAAGGTAAAGGATTTAGAATATAGGGCACTCAAAGTTAAACCTGCAGTGGCTTCAAAGTGTGTTCAAACCACAGCAGGCAGAGCTGAAGATTTGAATAAGCGGTGTGCAGCTCTCATAAACAAGTCAAATGATGCCCTAAGAAAGGACAAAGGCCCTAAGCCTGTAAGCAAAAGTAGGACATGTGCCACTGTTACTTCCTATAAGCGGGAAGCTGGCAATCTGATCAGCTCAAATAGTGATGACCAAGTTGAGTCAGATAAAAGGAAGGCAAGGCCTATGTTCTCCAGAAGCCACATGTGGACTGATTTACTTAAGATGGGGGTCCCTAGAGAGGAAATATATGGGATTACGACACCAGCATTGCTTAAGAGGTGGAAGCAAGTGGTTAGGAATGGTAGATTGAGTCACTTTAGGTGTTTTTGTTGTCATCAAATGGGTCATTTTGCTACAGAGTGCCATGTTGTGAAGACTGGACAACAGCAGGTCAGTGTTCCCAGACAGCACAGAGAGAGATTCAGGTTTATTCTTTCTACTGGAAAGCAATGCCTTTCCGTGAAAGTGTACACCCTACAATAGTTTTGCTGTTAGAGAGGCAGAGCAAGTCCAGGAAGCAGGCCAAGGTCACAGTACAGAATCAGCAGGCAAAGACGAGCCAAATAAACAGGCCGATGTCAAAGAGATCAGGTGAACAAGGTAATGCAGGAGCAAAGGCAAAGTCGAGGAGAAAGCCAGGTCATACACAGGTAAGCAGGTTCAATGGATCAAGTCACAGTGATAAAGGTGAAAGCTGAAGACCATTCAGCAGCTGCTCATGGTGACAGGTCAGTTTAAATAGGCCACAGGGCACCAAGTACACGTGATAATTTGTATGCGCACTCGTTTTCTGGTGCTGGGAATTTGATTTACCTTATACACTGACAATTGCCATCATGCCCTTGCCATTCTCCACTTACATAACTTTCTTTTAGTTGTATCAAGAAGGTAAAATGTATCACTTTAGACCACATGTTTCAAACATAAGGCCCACGAGCCGAATCCAGCCATCCTGGTCATTTCATATGGCCCTCATACCTCTGCAGCTGTGGCACTCCCCTCGTCTCCACCCCCACCTTGTCTCAGCAGTTGGCAGCATAGAGGAGGACAGAATCCTGCGTGGAGGGACTAGTCTCTGTTTCCCCCGTCTAAGCAATAGTCAGCAGAGAGAACGACATTACTTCTCCTACAGATCCTGTGCTTCTCTGTGCAGCTGCAGCACCCCCTCATCCCCTGGTTTCAGCATTCAACAGACTCTAGCCCTCTTCCAGACCCTGCACTTTATGCTTTCCAGCTCGCCCCCAGTTTCTTCCTGGCAGCAGCACAATGAGGGTGCACTGTAAGGTAAGGGAGGGTGCACTGTGAGGTAAGGGAGCGTGGAGGGCTCTTGACTTCTGATGGTGGGGTGCTGTGGACATACGCTTATAATTACTACAATTCAATACCAAAAGGAGATTTTTGGGACTTTGAATGAGGCAGGGACCTAATCATGCCTCCCTCCCTATTTGTATCAGAAAAAGAAGTGGAGTAGAGTGAGACTTTAAATGAGGCATGCAGTCAATATGAATAGTTAATGATTGGCATTTTTATGGGTCAGATTTGAATAATAATAAATAATATATAATGCTGATTATTATCACAATATTTAATCTATATACATACATAAAAAGCATGAATGACACATATCCATAGGGAAGGATTATGGTTATAACACCTCTTGACTTCCCATTAGTATTAGAAATAAATACCAACATATACAAAAAAATGTATATATTAATTACACAGGGTACATTAGGAGATGGTAAAAAACACATGATCAGTTTAAACATGATAGGTACAAAATCTCAACGCGTTTCATAAAATTGTATCCACTCTTCAGGATTCACTCCATGGGGTCTCCCCCGTTCCTCCGCCCCTGTTTGGGGCGGGGGATGCCTCTGCATTGTGCATTGACGTCACTCAAAGAGTGTTGAGGGGGTTTGGTGCCAAACGGCGGGCGACATGGCCGCTTGAAAGTCGGCGCTTCCCCCCTTCTTAAACACACTCAGCACGGCGTTTGGGGGTGTGAGCCGCGTGTGCCCTTGCTGAGCTCCATCTAGGGTGGCAGATCTGTCCGGCAGGTGTTTGCAGACCACTACCCTTCAATCACGATTCCTCAGGTTCCAGCATCAGGTATTTCACCAATTCCAGCCCCATATTGCACATTGATATAGGTTCTAAATGGGTTCCCATTCACATAGTCTAAGTGGGTGATTTTTTTAGTCTTTACTGTTATTTTTTCCTACTTTCCACTCCGTTTGGTTTGGAATTTACTTACACCGCCTTGGTTACATTTATTTTTCTGTACCTTAACTGACAGGGTTTTGCTATACATGTTAATACACACATTTTTTTATTATTTGGCAGTCCCTCAAGACAACCATAGGACACATTCACGGTCACACCCTGGAAACTGTCCTGCTGGGAATTCTGCGTCCTTGGATGTCACCTTGCGTGGGCCATACATATGGTTCTCGCAACCACAGCTTCCAGAAAAGATGCCCCCTTTTACAGGGGGTTTTCAGCCATTTGTGTTGCGCTCCCTATACACAGCAATTCTGTAAGTACTTTATATCCAATGGGGGATTTTCCCCCCTTTTGGCCTTTTTCAAAAGACAACTATCTAAGGATTTTTATATTTTATTACAGATGTACACATGCTTGCTCCTGAAGAGGGGATAAAATTCCATGAAACGCGTTGAGCTTTTGTACCTATCATGTTTAAACTGATCATGTGTTTTTTACTATCGCCTATTAGAATCATGTACCCTGTGGAATTGATATATGATTTTTTTGTATATTTTGGTATTTATTCCTAATACTAATGGGAAGTCAAGAAGTTCACCTTCCAGCAGGACAACGACCCCAAACACACTGCTAAAGCAACACTTGAGTGGTTTAAGGGGAAACATGTAAATGTGTTGGAATGGCCTAGTCAAAGCCCAGACCTCAATCCAATAGAAAATCTGTGGTCAGACTTAATGAATTCTGTTCACAAGCGCAAACCATCCAACTTGAAGGAGCTGGAGCAGTTTTGCAAGGAGGAATGGGCAAAAATCCCAGTGGTAAGATGTGGCAAGTGCATAGAGACTTATCTAAAGCGACTTGGAGCTGTGATAGCTACAAAAGGTCGCTCTACAAAGTATTGACTTGAGGGGGGTGAATAGTTATGCACATTGACTTTTTCTGTTATTTTGTCCTATTTGTTGTTTGCTTCACAATAAAAAAAAAAAAAAACATCTTCAAAGTTGTGGGCATGTTCTGTAAATGAAATGATGCAAATCCTCAAACAATACATGTTAATTACAGGTTGTAAAGCAACAAAACACGAAAAATGCCAGGGGGGAGGGGTGAATACATTTGCAAGGCACTGTATATGCCCATTCTAATGCCATCTGCCAAACACAAGAGGCAGTAAGATGGTTTAAACCAGACAACAAAATAGTTGTATTCATTTGAGGTTAAAGCCATTTTGGAGACACCTGTTCACTAAGATGCAGGCTGATATTGTAGCATATTAGCCATATGTGGTTGAGCACAGCAAAGAAAGGGACCTGCACCTGAGCCCTAATGGAATAGAAGGGAGATGCAGCTGAAACATTCAGCTGTCTTAATGTAGATAAGTGGTACTTATAATGTGCTGGAAAATTATAATAGAAGCAGGATAACAGGGGTTACTCAGAAATTCCAAAGGCTCTGAGAGAGCAGTACATAAATAATGAAAGTTTGGGCAACACAAACTTACAAAATCCAGTATATTTCAATAAACAGGAATCTGCCATAATGTCAGGAACATTGTGCCAGCTTTCAGGCTAATGCATGTGTGCATAAGTGTGCACTTGTTTGCGAACATAGACACCTAAGTACACATGTGATGTTGCATATGCGTACTTTACAGTTTGCGCTATGTACACTGGCACCAAGTTTAAACCCCAACTCTGCACTGGAATTTTCCTGAATGGACTTTCAGTCTTTGCTCTGGTCTTCCTAATGCTGATATTCATAATGACCTTGTTATTGACCCTGCTTCCACCTAAAGTGTTTTTTGATTGCCTATGTTTGCTGCCTCTCATCGTTACCAAACTCAGCGTAGATATTGCCCATCGCCTTCTTACCACACTGCCTGCAAATTGACCCCTGCTTATCTGACACCAATGGTCTTACATTCCAGCCTACAATGTCTGGACCAGTGGCAAAGCTAGACATTCTTTCACCCGTGGCAAAGAATCTGTTTGGTGCCCCCCCCCCCCCAATGAGTCACGAGACCCTGTGATGTAACGAGTAGGGGAGGGGCAGATTTGATTGGCAAGACACTTTTGCATCTCTCATGCATAGGCACGAAGTAGCTGTAGCATCGTGGTTTTACAGTATATGACATACACTGTATACAGTTGTGCACTGGAGCACCTTTTAAATGTGAGTTCTATGCACATTTTTTAATAAATTGAAGAACAGGATATCATCATCAGCTGAGTCACTGTGGAAAAGATTGGAGCTGGCTATTACCCGACAGCTGAGCGGCCTGCTCTGAGAAGGAAGGGCTGAGCCCAGCCCTAACAGATTTGCAGTGAGTGCTTATACAGGCAGTTGCTGGGGAGATAAATGCAGACTGACATAAAAAGATGGGTTTTCAGCATTTTGGACCACGAAAGAGATGCAGGGCAGGTGTGACTGGTGCCTGTGCTAGCACACCCATGTCAGGCAACTTTTTTCCAGCATTTGGCTCCTGCGCTGGGCTCCAGGAGGTGTTGATCATCTGTATTTTCCTCCTGCAGCAGCTGAATGCCGGTGGTAGAGGAGGAGAAGCCAGCATTCAGCTGCCGCAGGAGGAAAATATAGGTAATTGGTTCTGGTAAATGCACCCCTCCTGTTCAGTGTTGCAGGGTTTCACCACGGGAGCATAAGTGGGGTTGCCATTGCCACCCCTGATGCTACACCCATGGATTCAGTGATTGTGTCCATCTGTCAGTTTCTTAGGTGGACCCTCCACTGCCCTCTGGTCCCTCCTGTGAAAAGAAGCTCATCATACGATCGGGAAGACTACCACACACAGTTGTAACAACATAACCTCTCCATCTAGATTCCCCATGGCAGCAGACAGGATGGAGAGCGGGGGAAGGAAAGACCAGAAGAACGCGTCCAGAGGAAGGTTATGTTGTTACAACAGTGTGTGGCTGTCTTCCCGATCGTATGATGATCTTCTCTGTACCAAGGATCATGTCTTTATTCAACCCACACTGCACTAACTAGCCAGGGAGAGGAGGTGAGCACTGTGGGGGGGGACCAGAGGGGGGTCATAGGAGCGGAGGGGGGCATCAGATGAAGAAGGGTCAGGAACAGGAGTGGCAGCTGGGTCATCTTTTACAGGTACGTACTGATCCGTGTATTTTTCTCCTGCAGCAGCTGAATGCTAGCGAGAGGTAGAGGAGGAAAAGCGGCCTTTCAGCTGCTGCGGGAGGAGCAGTACCAGCTGTGGCGCTCCTCTCAATGCCGCCCCCGGGGAAGCCGTGCCCGGGGCAGAAGCCCCCCTAGTTTCGGCCCCGGTCTGGACCCTGACACTTGTGCCTTTGCGATGCCCCTGCAATCCCTGTCTCAACTTCCAAGGGTGCTTGGATAGGGACTCTGTAAGAGGCCACCCTCATCATCTCATGCTCCACCTACAGGGACATGACACATGACAACAGGTGCTATGTAGTTCTCTAATATACAGTACTGTGCAAAAGTTTTAGGCAGGTGTGAAAGAAACTGAACTGGGGTGCAAAACAAAAAAATGTCAGCAGGTGCTCTGGACTGATGAGTCAAAATGTGAAATATTTGACTGTAGCAAGCGGCAGTTTGTTTGCGAAGTGCTAGAGAGTGGTACAATAATGAGTGTTTGCAGATAACAATGAATCATAGTGGAGGTTTCTTGCAAGTCTGGGGCTGCATTTCTGCAAATGGAGTTGGACATTTGGTCAGGATCAATGGGGTCTTCGATGCTGAGAAATACAGGCAGATCCATCATACCATACCATCGGGAAGGTGTTAGAGTGGCATCAAATGTATTCTGCAGCAGGACAATGATTCCAAACATACAAACAATGTCAATAAGGACTATCTTCAATGTAAAGAAGAACGAGAAGTCCTGGAAGTGATGGTTTGACTCCCACAGAGCCCTGATCTCAATATCATTGAGTCTGTCTGGGATTACATGAAGAAGCAGAAGTATTTCCGGTAGCCTACATCCACTGAAGATCTGTGGTTAGTACTCCAAGATGTTTGGAACAACCTACCTGCCGAGTTCCTTCAAAATCTCTGTGGAAGTGTACCTAGAAAAATTGAACTGATGCTGTTTTAAGGGTGGTCACAGCAAATACTGATTTGATTTGGATTTCTCTTCTGTTCATTTACTTTCCATTTTGTTAATTGATAAAAATAGACTATTAATACTTCTATTTCTGAAAGCATTCTTAATTTACAGTATTTTATCACACCTGCCCAAGACGTTTGCACTGTACTGTATATAATAAGCAGTAAATCTTATTGGGCAAGGGGCACTGATTAGTGATATATTATCCGTATATCTTGCAGTGACCTACTAAATAAAAACATTAACTGACCTGATTTATGTCATGGTAACTTGTTAAAATCAAAGTGGATTAGTTCAGTAGGGCAAAGACATCAGGGAAAAATGGGATTAACAATTGATTTTAAAATAAACAGTGTGGTATATTTTACATAAGTGCTTTATATTCTTGCCAGACAAGCAATCCATATGGAATAGGGCCAGCCTTTGTCTATGGGAACAATGGAACTTAACTAATGAAATATTCCGACAAGCCAAATACATTTCTGTTATGATGTTGTAAGCCAATGTTGTTTACTAGTAGCTTATTAAAGCGGAGTTCCACCCATAAAAATAATTTTACATAACTATGCAGCAAATAACATAACAAATGACACTTACGTTTTAATCACTGTTGCTATGTGGTCCCTTCTAATCTTCCCCTTCCTCACCACCGCTCCTAACATCACTTCCCCCTGACATCAGTGGGCAGTGCTGAGGGCTTCATTGCCATCACAACGGGGCGGGCACTTCCGATGCCGCCGCCCGTTGTGATGGCAACCTGTATAGTTTACAGTGCTGCTACGTGATATTACTGCACATGTGCGAGAACGGGCGGTGCATGCTGGGAATACATCCCGAATCCCGGAAGAATATGCTTGTGGGAACTGCCAGGACAGGATAATATAAGTAACTTTTTTATCTTAAAGTGGAATTTTCAAAACACGCGAGTGGTATATGTCTATGTTCTGATCCTAAGATATGCATAAAAAAATACTTTCTAGTGAAAGTCCTTTTTTGCTTGCTGTAAAAGGTGATTCCTGTTTCAGATGGATTACTCCAAGGAGATTGTATAGGAATTTTGTCTGTTGTTTTGTGGTAAATCATGGAATTTGCTGTATATGAAAAATTGCGTATGTAGCGCCGGGCTCCTAATGAGCACGCGCTATATGTTTTTTTGTAGATTTAATGTTCCTAAACCCACAGTTGGGTTTTAGGGTTAATTGTTCCAAATTATGGTCTCAGTCAGTACCAGTTTGACTGGATTGCACTGTATTCTGCTTGGCCATGGGTGGGTGTCACCTATGGCAAGCATAGGTGACATAGGTGGCATAGGTTTCGGTCCAGAAGATCTTTCTGTCTGTTTGGTCCTGGTCCTCCTGACCAGCCCTCGGGGCCCTCATGGCCTGGGGTGCGAATCCATCCATTTCCGAGTCTCGGGGCTGGCTAGCCCGAGGCACAGTAACTGGAAGGAGGATTCCAAGGTGGTCCGGTGCCGTCCCGGTTTTGGAGAGGCCTGGCAACTGAGAATGCAACCAGGGGAGGACTCTTCAGAAGAGAGCCACGCACAAGGCTGACTGCTCGGTAAGAGCCTGGATGCTAAGTTGGAAGGACACCAGGTGAATCCACACTCGTACGGTATCGCCGGACCGGCTGCAAGATACTTGTACCATATGAGGGTTCTCTAAGTTTGTTTATCCTTCAGTTACAACCAAGTCTGTGGCCGAGACTTTTCACTTACAAGTTCTACAGCCAAGTCTGTGACAGAGACTTTGCTTTATCTGAATCACCTGTCGGCTGCTAAATCTACTGAGAGGAGATTTATCCGATAGCTGTAGTATCCAGTTGCAAATGGCTATTCCCTGGAGTTTATAGTTAGAGACATTCAGTTCCAAGCAGTTCCAAGAGTACCTAAACTTCCTACCCTTACCCTCTATTCCTTCATTGAGAGACTGTGTTCTGTTTGTTGTTTTGCAAATAAAAATCCCTAAAGTGGATCCAGTGTTGGTCTCTGCAGTTCTTTGGGCCATCTACCTCGGGAAACCCCTAGACGCATACGAGGTCAAGAAGGTAACGGTAAGCCCAAAAATAACCAGCAGCTCCTTCGGGATGTAACTGCCTTCATAGCTGCCTGTTCTGTGTGTGCTCAGAGTAAGACTCCACAACACCTTCCAGTGGGCCTCCTATAACCCATACCCAATGGAGAGAGGCCCTGGACCCACCTGTCTATGGATTTCATTGTTGAGTTGCCCAACTCCCAGGGCAACACAGTTATCCTTATGGTGGTTGACCCGTTCTCAAAGATGTGTCATTGTATTCCACTTAAGAAGTTGCCCACTGCTAAGGAACTGGCTTCCATTTTTGCTCGGGAGATCTTTCGCTTCCATGGGCTACCCAAGGTGATTGTCTCGGACAGGGGTAGTCAGTTTGTGTCCCAGTTCTGGCGAGCCTTTTGTGCACAGTTGGGAATTCAGCTTGCTTTCTTCTCTGCATATCACTCGCAATCTAATTATTGCGATTTTTTTTACCAAAAATATGTCGAAGAATACGTATCGGCCTAAACTGAGGAAAAAAAAAATGTTTTTTTTTATATATTTTTGGGGGATATTTAATATAGCAAAAAATAAAAAAGAATGCGTTTTTTTTTCAAAATTGTTACTCTTTTTTGTTTATAGCACAAAAAATAAAAACCGCAGGGGCGATCAAATACCACCAAAAGAAAGCTCTATTTGTGGGAAAAAAAGGACGTCAATTTTGTTTGGGAGCCACGTCGCACGACCGCGCAATTGTCAGTTAAAGCGACGCAGTGCCGAATCGCAAAAAGGGGCCTGGTCTTTTGGCTGCAAATTGGTCCGGTCTGAAAGTGGTTAAAAAAAACCTTAAACCTTCTGCCTTTCAAACCACATTAAAGATCTGATAATGAAGGCTGCCTGACTAATGATTGATCCCCTGCAGACCATCTGTCATGGGCAATATTGAATAGTGGACTATAAGTGCACGTTGGAGAGTTTGTAAGCAATATATTAGGCTGAGATCAACAGTCTATGTACACACCACCAGGTCTTCATCAGAACACCTTTACTGCAGTGTGTACCAGGTTGCCCTCTGGTACACCTGTGCAGCTGACCCAAGTTTAGAACCAAAGCATGGTACAAAGTCTACAGGCAGATAAAGAAACAGGAACTAACATACTGTATGTTTCAGACAATGGGTGTTGGCCTGAGCACAGCTAAATAAAGAAGTTGATTGACTTGCTGTGTAGCTGCTATATTAATCAGTAGGTGGAATCCAACCACCTATACCACCCAGCCCTGCACTACAGAGTAAGGCTTCATGTACACAGGACATTTTAAAACCTCTCCTGAACGACGGAACTTGACAGCTAGTAACCGACGGTTAAAAATGTTTGTTGTGCCGCATTTACATGCTGCGTTTAGCCACGTTTATTTTTTGCATTGTAAATGGTCAGAAAAAGAATCACCATTAAAACGCCTATAAACGAAACGAGTTACCCATGCATTAACAAGCTGTTACAGGCATTTCAAATGCCTCTGAACATCCTTCCTGAATGCATTTTTTTGCTTTCCAAAAAAATTTTCTAAACTCAACTGCCTGGAAACGACTATAAAGGACTTAGTGTACATGTGCTGATAAGATAACATAGAGGAGAGTTCACGCCCAACTGCTCCTAAACGTCCGTTTAGCAGCAGCAGTGTACATTAGGCCTTATGTCGCGTACACACGATCAGAATTTCGGCCAGCAAAAGACCGATGAGAGCTTTTCATCGGAAAATGCGACCGCGTGTAGTCTCCATCGGAATTTTGCTGGTCGAATTCCCACCAGCAAAGATTTAAGAGCATGTTCTCAATTTTTCAGACGGAAAAGGTTTCTAACGATCATCTGTAGCAATTCCGACGCAGGAAATTTCTACGCATGTTCGGAAACAATTTGACGCATGCTCGGAAGCATTGAACTTGATTTTTTCTCGGCTCCTCGTAGTGATGTACGTCACCGCATTCTTGACGGTCGGAATTTGGTGTGACCGTGTGTAGGCAAGACAGTTTGAGCGGAATTCCGTCGGGAAAACCATCAGAGCTTTTTCCGACGAGAATTCTGATCCTGTGTACGTGGCATAAGAGAGATTGCATGGAAATAAAACTACACAGAGTTTTTAGATCTGCTTTTCAAATGATGTATGGCTCCACCTAAAAACCAACTGTGTCCTTGATAGATAACAGATTTTAGGCTTATCTCTGAGCATATACAAACACCACTCTCATACTCCCTAAGACATCATAAGGTTTATTTACTAAAACTGGAGAATGCAAAATCTGGTGTAGCTCTGCATGATAGCCAGTCAGCTTGTAAGTTTAGCTGGTCCAATTAAGCTTTGACAAAAAAATAAAATAAACACCACCGGCACTCTATGTTCAAGCTAATTACATTTGCTTCACAATAACTAAAAAAAGAAGAGGCTAAAGTAAGACTAATGCCGCGTACACACGAAGGGACTATCCCGCGGGATTATCCGCTGGACCGAAGTCCAGCGGATAATCCCCTCGTGTGTGGGCGCCGGCGGACTTTTTTTGGCCAAAGTACGGCGGACTAAAGTTTCAGGTTTTGTTCTCAAATTATCCGCTGGACTTGGCAGTCCAGCGGATAATCCGGTCGTGTGTAGTATGGTCCGGCGTACCAAAAAGGACGCATGCTCAGTAGCTATTATGTCACGGACTCGCTCGGTCTGGTAAAACTAGCCTTCGTTTTGAAGCTCGCACAATCGTCACGCTGCTGAATTTTTTTTTTTTTTTTTTTTTTCTGACAGCGGGATTTGTATGTTATCGTACTTGAAGAATGATTTTGCCTTGCTGCTTGTATATTCACGCAGAGTACTCCCGAACGTTTTTTCTTCAGCATTCTTTAGTGAAGTTATATATTTGTATATATATATATATATATATATATATATATATATATATATATATATATATATATATATATATATATATATATATATATATATATATATATATAGATATAGATATAGATATAGATATAGATATCCAAATCACCAAATGAAAAATATATCTATATTTCTCAATAAGCCCAAAAAAATATATATCGATATCTACATATATATATATATATATATATAATATATATAGATATATAGATCTATACGTGTATAAAAATATATATATATATATATATATATATATATATATATATATATATATATATATATATATATATATATATATATATATATGTACATATATCTCTATATAGATATTTTTTATTATTTGTTGGTTATCAAAAGGATTAGTTATTACACATGATACAATTGTGGAGTCAGCAGAGCTTGCCCTTAATTCAGATCTTAACCCTCACCTTTCCAGCGACTGCACTTGCAGTTCCATTGAAGTTGCACTTTACACTTGTATTGTCAAATGAATGTTTAGACATGTACCTGCCTACTCCTAAAGAAACTATGTTTTTGAATAACAAGCACGTATATCATTATTTGATGAAAATTAAATGACCATTTATTCTGGTTAAAACAAACAAGGCAAAACAAAATAGGAAGGCAACACTGGAGCCACTTGTAGATTTTGTGAAGACTTTTTGCCCCAACGGCAGACACCAAGTTTGTGAAGCCAAAAATTAAGCTTGGGCACATTTCATACAATATAGGGAGCACAAGAAGATTGACCAGGAATCAGACAGACCAGGAACAGCAGCAGATGACATCTATGTCCCCAAGCTGTGGCACTACAACAGCCTGTGTCTTCTGTGAGACCAGACTGAAGCCAGGCAATCACTTCCGACTCTTCCCACCACGCTGCCCTGCACTCTTCCCTGCAGTCTTCCCTGCACGCTTCCTTGGAGGCTGACTTGTGGTAGGAGGAGGAGTAGGAGGAGGAGGAGGAGGAGGAAGAGAAGAAGGAAGACGAGGAGGAGGAGGAGGAGAAGTTGGTGTCGGGCCTTCATGGGTCAGGCGGGTGGATTCTCGTAATTCACCCCTCAAACCCCCCCTAATTGCCTCAGAAATGAGGCCCTCACACAGGTGCCGTTGGCCCCTCTCCATTTCCAGCAACCTGCTGGACACGTAGCTGGCATAGGCCTCTTCTGGAAGGGGGGGTTTGTCGAGAATCGCACTCGCCTTCCGAATCAGTTGCAGTGATTCCTCCTCAACAATGGTCATCCTCCTGGGCCTTCTTGGGGGTAAGGGCAGGGGTGGAGGTAGACTTCTTAATTGGGTCTGGCTGTCACTCTGGCTCGTGCTGGGCCCAGCCACCTCCTGGCTCTCGCTGGTCATGTCCTCCTCCTCCTCCATACCACTTGTCCCGGCATCATCCTGGGTCAGCTCATCCTGTGTGCAAATAAAAACAAAAATCAAACACCTGTTTTGTGGTTTCTGGCCTCCTCAATCATCCAATTGTAAACTTAGGAACGAGCATCTAAATTTTCCAAAAGATCCAAAAGGCTATCATTTGGACCCCTGCATTTTCCAAGCAGATCACCAATGTTGTCTAACGCTTTTTTTGCCACTACTGGATGTATGTATACACTATATATGTATCGATATGTTGCACCAACACTTTTTAGAAGTGTGCATAATTTTTGTCAGTTTTTTTTCACAATTCTGAGTTCAGGGTGTTAATTGTTTCACATTTTAACGTTTACAGCATTAATATTCACACAATCACAATTTAGGCTACTAAATATATACCTGGCTCCAGCTGGGCGCATCAGCCTGCTCCAAGGTGGAGGGGTCTTCTCCTTCCGTGGAAGCCTCAGCTGGGGTGGAGGGAAGAGTGGAGGGAAGAGTGGAGGGAAGGGTGGAGGGAAGAGTCGACAGTGATTGCCTGGGTTCCATCTGGTCACCTATAAAAGTCAGTTGGTTGTAGTACCACAGCTTGGGTACATAAACATTCTCTGCTGCTGCTCCTGATCTGACTGATTCCTCAATCTTCTTGCGCTCCCGCTTGTACATGTGCCTTAAACTTGCAATTCTGGCTTCCACAAACTTGGTGTTTGCGTTGGGGACTTTAGTCTTCACAAAAGCCACAAGTGGCCCCAGTGTTGCCTTCCGGACATCCCTATTGCCATATAAAGGGTTCTTGAGCTGCCACAGGTTGGTATTTTTTCTGTACAGGGCAATGAATTCGGACATGAACTGCTGGTCCTTGAATGGATTCAACTGGGGTGATGACATGTTTGTTTCTGTTTTGTTAGTAATGGCAATACAAAAGACCAAAAACACAAATGTTACTTAAAACGCACAACCAGTTTTTCTTAACAAACATTACACAACACACCCACACACAGGCAGCAACCCCTACACACAGGCAGCAACACAACCACACACACACAGGCAGCAACCCCCACACACAGGCAGCAACACATCCACACAGGCAGCAACCCCTACACACAGGCAGCAACCCATACACACAGGCAGCAACCCCATCCACACAGGCAGCAACACCCCAACACACACCCAGCAACCCCTACACACAGGCAGCAACACATCCACACAGGCAGCAACCCCTACACACAGGCAGCAACCCCTACACACAGGCAGCAACCACTACACACAGCAAGCAACCCCTACACACAGGCAGCAACACACACATATCCTTAAAAAATGCTGGCCCAAAACCCAAAAAAAAAAAAAACACAGTAATGCATCCTAGAAAACACTTACCTTCGTACAGAGCGCTCGCTACTTCCGTTCGGGAACACGTGGGCCCCTCAAACAGCCTTATATACACTGCGCACGCGTCGAAGTCCGCCTGCGTCCTCCGCGTCGCCCGCCCATGACGTTCCTCATGACGAGTATTCCCCGCCCCGCTTCCCCTCGTTGCATTGTTGGTGAATTAATTCATGAATATGGCGGACACATTCTCAGCCAGTAGCGCGGAGGAAAGCCAAGAAGCCAACACATCTGCATCCAGCAGCAGATATAAGGCCACCAATATGGCCTTTGAAGAGATGGTGGAGATGGTGGACATCCTCCAAAGGGAAGATTACGACGGGGAAAATGGCCCGTACCCTCGACCCAACTTGCGCAAGGACAAGATTCTCACTACAATCGTCAGCACCCTGGAGCAGAAATTCGGCGTACGAAGGGGCAAGGATCAACTGCGCAAGCGATGGTCCGACATCAAATCCAGGGAGCACGATCAGTATAGGAGAATTCGAAAAGCCATCAAAAAAAGTAAGTCAAGCACGTGCGCTACTATGGTTATACTTGATATGTCTAATCTTGCGCAGATGTAATTACCATTCGTCCGTGAAACTTGCGCAGATGTTATTACCATTCGTCCGTGAAACTTGCGCAGATGTAATTACCATTCGTACCGTGAAACTTGCGCAGATTTAATTACCATTCGTACCTGAAACTTGCGCAGATTTAATTACCATTCGTCCGTGAAACTTGCGCAGATTTAATTACCATTCGTCCGTGAAACTTGCGCAGATGTAATTACCATTCGTACCTGAAACTTGCGCAGATGTTATTACCATTCGTCCGTGAAACTTGCGCAGATTTAATTACCATTCGTCCGTGAAACTTGCGCAGATTTAATTACCATTCGTCCGTGAAACTTGCGCAGATGTAATTACCATTCGTACCTGAAACTTGCGCAGATGTTATTACCATTCGTCCGTGAAACTTGCGCAGATTTAATTACCATTCGTCCGTGAAACTTGCGCAGATGTAATTACCATTCGTCCGTGAAACTTGCGCAGATTTAATTACCATTCGTCCGTGAAACTTGCGCAGATGTTATTACCATTCGTACGTGAAACTTGCGCAGATTTAATTACCATTCGTCCGTGAAACTTGCGCAGATTTAATTACCATTCGTCCGTGAAACTTGCGCAGATGTAATTTGATTACCATTCGTACCTGAAACTTGCGCAGATTTAATTACCATTCGTCCGTGAAACTTGCGCAGATTTAATTACCATTCGTCCGTGAAACTTGCGCAGATTTAATTACCATTCGTCCGTGAAACTTGCGCAGATGTTATTACCATTCGTACCTGAAACTTGCGCAGATGTAATTACCATTCGTACCTGAAACTTGCGCAGATTTAATTACCATTCGTACGTGAAACTTGCGCATATTTGATGAAAGTTCCGTTTGTCTTCATAACGTTTATTGAGTTTACCTGGCTTTGGGTTGTTGGAGTTGTAAGGTTGTTTATTATTGTCACTATCTATACAATTACTGCTGTAGTAAGGGTTTTAGGGGTAACTTACACAGGGACTCCAGAGGCTGTTTTGGGGGGGGGGGGGGGGGGGACAAATATGTTAAGCAGGGTCTCATGCTCACAATTCCCAAAAAATGCTCATCATCTCTAAATACTGTAGGTGGTGACTTTTCAAAGAAGTACACTCACCTGTCCCTTGGATGGTGCAGCTACAATCTCTGATCTTGCAATCATGAAATTAATGTTTGCGGCTTCACTTCCCGGGTCACTATTGGGCATGCGCCAGTTGCGCAATGCAATAGGACTGGTCCGCGCGAGCTCGGGGACCCCTGTGTGTCCCAGCAGACAGCACGGTGGGACGGGATGTGGCGTATACTTCTGTGGGAGTCTAGGGCCGGATGTGTGTGCAAATACCTGCCTTACACAGGTATCTGCAACCCATCCCCCCTAAAAGGTTCAAAATAAGACACCACAGGGGTGCAGGGATCCAATGAGCGGAAGTTCAAATTTAGGGTTGAAGGGCGGTTTAAGTATTGGAGTTTCATTAGATAGACATTTCAATTCTGTCTTCAAGTAGGATCTTCTAACAAACTGCTAATAATTGGCAAGACTTTTAAACAATGTTTACTAATCCTATTTTGGCACTCAAATATCAGTGTGATTCAAAAGTGTACCTTTTTGTGTTCCATTACCATAGGGGGCAAAAGACTCAGACGTCAGTCCGAACCTACGAGGACCTCCCGGCATCACCAGACTAATTGGGCAGTTAGCCCAAGCCCGCGCGTGGATGTGGCGGAACAGGTCGTTGAAGTCGATCAAATCTGCACCCCACCAAGTGAGTGTCTCAGAACACAGATTGAGGTAATAAATTAAGGTCTGCATGTTTTTGACACTTTTTTTCTTGTGTTTTATCTACCCAACTTTTAGGTGATGCTGATCTGTTTGTGGAAGGACAAGCTGCGGAGCCATTTTCCACTGACAGTGCCCACAGGCTTATTGGCCAGATCATGGCCTGGAATCTGCAGCTGGAAAATATGCAGAAGGAGATGGCCACCATGCAGCAGGGAATGAAGGACATGATTGATGTTTTGGGGAGAATCTAAAGACCCCTTTTACATTTCTTAACATCAATCATGTCCTTCATTCCCCTTTTGATGCGCTGTTTAACTAATTTTAGAGGCCAAATTTTTAATATGCACACGGTATGTCAACATGTGCTATGTGCCATCAGGCGATCTCAATGGACGCATTTGGTGTTTGCAACCCCTAATGCTAGTAGGTGAGAGGGAAGGGGTTTCACACACAAAACACGTCCATTGATTCCCCATGATGGAACATAGCACATGTTGACATTACCCATTTTCCAGTTAAATTAGTGTGCATATTCAAAATTTGGCTTCTTCTGTTCATGGGTTACCTGTTGAACTTTGTAAGTTCTGGACTTTTACATTGTGTAAATAATTTCAAATGCTAAGCCTAAATTTTTTAACAATTTTAAACATGTTTTTATGTTTGTTTTAAAAAATCAATCCCAAAAAAAAATATGTTGTGAGAAAAACACCAAAAAAAATGTCAAAAAGATAACATAAAAAAAAAAAAAAAAAAAAAATCTGGTTCAAAAAAAAAAAAAAAAAAAAAAAAAAAAAAAAAAACCAAAACAACAAAAAAAAAAAAAAAAAAAAAAAAAATAAAAAAAAGTTTTGGATGTGCACTATAATAAAAAAAATAATGTTTGCACAAATTCAAAAATGTGTGGCTTCTTCTTTTTAAATACTACCAGTTTGACAAAAACATGTTGTGGTTCATTGACAAAGGGGCTTATTTACTAAACGCTAAACAAGTTTGCCACTATTAAGATGTGCACTAGGACAACATATAAAACAGGCCAAATTAAAAGCAAAACAATACGAAACTACCAAGATTTCAAACATAAATAACTGTATTTATTCTTTGTAAATCAAAAAGATGGTTTAAGGGTCTGCTGCCATTTCAATGGCCCCCCTACCATTAAAATACTGTAAATAAAGGTCCCGCACTTGCTGGGCTGATTGTGGTGCGGAACCAAGAGGGCGATTATCCAGCCCTGTCATGTTGCCTTCCACTCCGGCCTCAGGGCCAATTGGTAAGGAGTATGTTCCTGAATGTTTCCGTAAATAATTGTGCATGACACAGCATGCAAGAATGATAGTATTGAGTTTGTACTCTGCCAGATGTAGGGATGTAAGGAGCAATCTGAAACGGTTGGCCATAATACCAAATGCATTTTCCACCACCCTTCTTGCTCTGGCCAACCGATAATTAAAAATCCTCCTCTCAGGGGTGAGGGATCGTTGGGGAAATGGCCTCATCAGATGGTCACCCAGACCGAACGCCTCGTCGGCAATGAAGACGAAGGGGAGTCCCTCCACATTATCTTCATCTGGTGGCAGCTCCAGCCCACCAGTTTGGAGACGATGACCGAACTCCGTGTGGTTGAAGACTCCTCCGTCCGACATCCGGCCGTTTTTCCCCACATCCACATACAGAAAGTCATATTGTGCCGACACCACCGCCATCAACACGATACTATGGAACCCCTTATAATTCCAATAGTATGACCCCGAATGGGGTGGGGGCACAATTCGCACGTGTTTGCCGTCAATCGCCCCTCCGCAGTTGGGAAAGTCCCAACGGGCAGCAAACTGGGAAGCCACAGTCTGCCATTCCTGTGGCGTGGAGGGACACTGTGAAGTCAAACAGAAAGATACAATTTAAATTATAAACCAGGCAAAACACCAAACTAAATGCAACAAATTAACAAACAATTTGGAAGAACATATGTATTTATTTAGTAAATCCTTGAAATAAAGCCAAAAGATTAAGGATAAAAGGGACAAATCTCTGATTGATGACCCCTCTGATGGACCAGAGAAGATAATAATGGGGATGTGGGTGGGGAGTAAATAATTGTAAGGTCACACAATACACATGCAATTAATTAAAGGTGTGTGTGGGGGGGGGGGGGGGATAATTACAAGCTGACCAAAACCACATGCTATTAATTATCAGGGGGTGTGGGGGGGGGGGGGGGGATAATTACAAGCTGACCAAAACCACATGATATTAATTATCAGGGGGTGTGGGGGGGGGGGGATAATTACAAGCTGACCAAAACCACATGCTATTAATTATCAGGGGGTGTGGGGGGGGGGGATAATTACAAGCTGACCAAAACCACATGCTATTAATTATCAGGGGGTGTGGGGGGGGGGGGATAATTACAAGCTGACCAAAAACCACATGATATTAAATTATCAGGGGGTGTGGGGGGGGATAATTACAAGCTGACCAAAACCACATGATATTAATTACAAGCTGACCAAAACCACATGATATTAATTATCAGGGGGTGTGGGGGGGGGGGATAATTACAAGCTGACCAAAACCACATGATATTAATTATCAGGGGGTGTGGGGGGGGGGATAATTACAAGCTGACCAAAACCACATGATATTAATTATCAGGGGGTGTGGGGGGGGGATAATTACAAGCTGACCAAAACCACATGCTATTAATTATCAGGGGGTGTGGGGGGGGGGGGGATAATTACAAGCTGACCAAAACCACATGATATTAATTATCAGGGGGTGTGGGGGGGGGGGGGGGGGGATAATTACAAGCTGACCAAAACCACATGATATTAATTATCAGGGGGTGTGGGGGGGGGGGGATAATTACAAGCTGACCAAAACCACATGCAATCAATTTAAAATTGAGGGTCAAGGGGGGTGAAAGGGGGGGTGAGTAAAGCTGTACAATGGAGCTGGTAATATACATTTTTAACCAAAGAAAGTGACTAGGCTAGGGGTGTTTAGGGGGCCAAGCTTCCATGCTGGGGAGGTTGGTGCAAGCAAATATGCATGTGACCCACTAAATAATACATTCTTAAAACTATTTCGATAAGTCAACCATAAAATACTAGACAAAAAAACAAAATCCAAAAATAAAAGGAATAGGGGACATTCATAGAATAGTCCTATCATGGTAATTAGCTAATGATGACATTGATGCACTACATTAACAAACATACAAGACATAGGTAATTTTAAAAGAGAAGACTTACCTTAATGTATTCCTCCTGCAGGACGTGGATAATGGCAGAACAGGTCTCTGGAATAATGAGCCCCAGAGCCTGGGGGGAGATGCCTGTCGTGAACTTGAGGTCCTGCAAGCTTCTCCCCGTCGCCAAGTAACGCAACGTGGCGACTAGCCTCTGCTCCGCACTGATGGCTTGCCGCATGCAGGTATTCTGCCTGGTAATATAAGGGGACAGCGAAGCCAACAGACGGTGAAAAATGGGGTCCGTCATCCGGAGATAATTCCTGAAATCATCAGGATTATTCTCACGGATCTCACGGAGCAAAGGCATATGCGAGAATTGGTCACGCTGGCGCAACCAATTCTTGGTCCATGAACTCCTCCTCACCCTGTTCATGGACCGGGCTCGTGCCAAGGTGTTAACCGCAACACCGAGCCCCTGCACAGCACGAACTCGTTCCCGAGTACGTCCACACTCCATGGCTTCAAAACGGTCGGCTGATCAAACAAACAACTTAACAGAACGCACTGAAGAACAGCAAGGCCTATGAAGAACGACCTGAAAAACAGGAACGAGCGGACCAGAACGGCCTGAGAACAGGTAGGAACTGATCCACACGCACTGAAAGCCAGATACAAACCTCACAAGCACAAACTGAACGGCAGAAGCGAACGAATTAAGCAGAAGTCTGAGAAGCGCGAATCGTCTCTAACCAAACGTCAACTAACACGCGATACACACGAGATTAGCTGACGGGGCCCAAAGGGTGTCGTTTGGGATCTCGAGCTTCCTTTTTCTAGTCCCGTCGTACGTGCGTACGTCATCGCGTGAACCGCCGGACTTTTTGCGTGATCGTGTGTGGTCAAGTCCGTTCGCTTTTTAGTCCAGCGTACCTAGCGGGAAAGTCCAGCGGATTGTCCGCTGGACTTAGGTCCGCCGGGAAAAGTCCGTACGTGTGTACGAGGCAGGGGACTTAGAGACAGGGGGCTGAGAGATGGAGGGGGCTAAGAGACAGGGGGTCTGAGAGACAGAGGGGGGGCAGAGACAGGGGGGCTGAAAGACAGAGGGGGGTCTGAGAGGCAGAGGGTGAGTCTGAGAGACAGAGGGGCTGAGAGACAGAGGGGGGACTGAGAGACAGGAGGGCTGAGAGACAGAGGGGGGTCTGAAAAGCAGAGGGGGAGACTGAGAGACAGGGGGGCCTGAGAGACAGAGGGGGGTCTGAGAGACAGAGGAGGGACTGAGAGACAGGGGGGTCTGAGAGACAGAGGGGGGTCTGAGATACAGAGGGAGGGGGGATTGAGAGACAGGGGTGGTGGCTGAGAGACAGGGGGGGACTGAGAGAAAGAGGGTGGACTGAGAGACAGGGGGGCTGTGAGACGGGGGGCTGAGAGAAAGAGGGGGGCTGAGATTAAGATAGACCACATAGCACTGTCCCTATCTGCAGTCCCTCCTCTGCTCCCCCACAGGCTCTGTGTGCTGGCAGGTGTGTGTAGGATGCCCAGGTACCTAATGGCCAGCAGCGGCAGCGCAGAGTCTCCCTCTTCATCTGGGGTGCTCTCGCTGCTCTGCTCATTCCAGCGGCTCCTTGGCAGCCTCAGCCTCCACCCTGTCCTCTTCCTCTGGCCTGGGCTGCACTGTTCTTGGAGCAGAGAGGAGACAGAGGAATCGTGGTTCTGGGAGTACCGGGGTTGGCCCACCCGCTCCTTTTCGCCTCTTCGGTGGTCAGGGAGGGGGTGGAGCTCTTCTCCCTCCCAGGCTGTCACCTCCAACTGCCCTCCTCGCTGGCCACCTTCCCCGAATCCCTGCCGTTGTTTGCTACCACGCTCCCGCTGTTGCTGAACTCTGCATAAAAACCGGCCCACTGAGCCATCGGCCCACCGGGAAACTCCTGGTAGTCCAGATGGCCAGTACATGCCTGTGTGTATCCCTTCTCCCCAAAACTGCCCTTGTGGCAACTAGCTAAAAATGTCAGGGCCACAAAAGAATAAAATAGAGAAGTGGCCCCATGGGATTGTCACCCCTAACACCCATTTGTTTTATAAATACATTTTACTCTTAATAGAGGGCTATGTCGATTGCTAAGTACACAACTTTCTTTGGCTGCTTTGCTGTTTCTTCCTGTTTTGTGTTTCAGGTGACAAGCTGCCTGCTGTTGCTAGCAAGATTTACCTCAGCTGCCGAGCACTGGATTGGTGACAAATCCTTTGGCGGGAAACACCTAGCCAATGACTCAGCATTACTAGAGTCAGCATTTACTCAGAGTCAGCATTTACCTCAGGTCTCTCAGCTGGACTCACCTCTAGATTCTCCTCAGCCTTCCTTTTGGATATTTTGACCTGCTCTCCCACCCTCCCTCCCCTTTGTTATTTCCCCTCGTCGCGGTCCTTCTTTATGTAGGTAACGTTGCCCACTTTGAGGGTGGACTGTGGTTGGTACACTGTTACTTGATTGTTATAAGTTATTGCTGCTTGAATCTTAGTGACTAAGCGTGTTGGTCTGTTATTGGTTAACAACAGTTTTGATTGATATTGAAGGTCTATCTTTTGGGGTAATGCTGCCCACTTTGTGGGTGGACAGTGGTTGGTAAACTGTTATTTGGTTGGTATAAGATATTGCTGCTTGAGTCTTAGTGACTAAGCATGTTGGTCTGTTAATGGTTAACAGCGGTTATCTTTGGTATTATAGGTTAAAGTTTTTTTTTTTTTATAATTACAATTGTTTTAAACCCAATAAAGGGTCCGCGGCCTAAACTTTTCCAGAATCCTTGTTGTGCGTTTATTTTATATTTCCCTGTGCATTCCCACCTTAAATGGTGCCAAAAGATGGCCCCTCTTTACTCCACCCCCCACTGTTAGCCCGCCTATCTTACTCTCTCATGCTCTTACACCCCTTCACTATTCAAAAGTAAAACGTTCTCCCCTACCAATACCTTACCCTAAATTCAGCACTGTCCTACAATCTAAGTCCCTCCTCCACCCATGGCTCCAATGAGAACTGTACATGCGTCTGCTTACTTTTCATGCTTGTCTACTATCCTCAGCTGAATAATTTAAAGACAGGTGAACCCAAATCTTCAAATACATAATTTTGATATGAAGAAATACATTTCTCTTTCAAAAACTTTGCTTGACGGCAGGCTCTGGGAGAGATTGAGATCTTTGCCCCACCATATGTTCAGATATAAATAAGTCAGTCAGAAACAGTGCAGAAGGATGCACATTGTACCAATTAGCAGCAAGGCAATAAATTACATCATACTATTGCTGGCTGCTGGTGTTCATGCATATGAAAAATCTAGGTTCTCTCTTCAGAATAGAGATTCTGAAAGATGGCAAGTGTTGCATAAGATAACATTGCATTATCTCTAGAAGATGATGGGTTCAGGGGTGTGCTTCAAAGTTAAAGTACATTTCTGTCTTTCAAAGGCTTAGAATTTCTCAGAAATTCTGTAAGGAAAAGGCAAAAATGTTGAGTTAATGAGTTCCATAATATTCGTTATTTTCTAGCACTTTAAAACCTTCTTCTCAAGTTTGATAAGTTCTTGTCCAGCATCGGGCATTTCAGGGAAAGTTTAATAATACAGCAGGCAGGTGGTGACAGCTTTGTGTAGTTCTAGTTTCTGAGATATCCTCCTTCTGCTGCAGAATTGAAGTTGACACACTGAGAGGGTTAAATTTTCACTGGGTTGGAAATAATAATTAGGACAAAATACACATTGCTCCTTGTCTCCTAGCAACATAATGGTCTTTGACACTGTCCTTTCCAAGCAGTCAGGACAAATTTACTGTTTTTTGCACCTTCGGTTGTTCAGAAGTAGAAATGTCATTACACTGCATGGAGGAATATGCAGACATATCCCCAGCATTTGAACTTTTTCTGACACATTTATTTATATTTGTTTTGCAGCACAAGACAGATAAACAGTAATAATGGCCTCTTGAGCCCCTATAGGGAAAGAGAGCCTTGACTGATTGGGGCATGGCCAGGTGCCGGACAAGGTGATTGAGTGGTCACCAAGGATTGGTTGAACTATGGGGGATGGGCTGGGCCTGAGCTCAGAAAGTATTGCCCCAGGGAATTCTGGGTCTTTTGAGGAACGTGGCTGGAAGAGCTGTCCACCCTCCCACCCCTTTTTTTCCTATGGTACGTCACAGCTTGCTGCGGTTTCTTGACCTTGCCAGCATAAAAGTTGCTGTAATGAGATATGCCCTTGATGGAAATTGGAAGTAGGCTGTCTGCCCAGCACTTATGGTAAGGACAGGCCCCCTTTTGGAATTGCGTGCTCACAGTACAACTGTGACTGGCACCGGTTTAAAAGTGTTCACATGTTATGTGTTGATATTTAAATAAAGCTGTGGCCTTGCCCTTTCCAACCTAATGGTTGTAAGTGTGTTTATTTAAATGGGGTGAGGGGACAAGGGTGAGGGTTTCTATCCATTTATGTTATATTTGATTTGTACCTGGGCCCGTTGCGCCTCAGCAGTCAAATTAAACATTGTTGCAACAATTTCCAGTTTGGTTTTATTACCCACTCATACATTTGTCATCCCTCTTCCCTGAAAACCTACATATGTTGGTGGGTTAAATCACAATATTGCATACAGTATCTAACAAGACTTAGTGAAAAGTATTACACAACTATACAAGGCTCAAACTTCTCAAACTTATTTAGGCGTGCCCTACTAATGTAAAGTTGTTTGTATTTAAGTAAAGTGTCAGTGAAAATATTACAAAAGAATTTCAGGCATGTTATATTTTTACATAGTTGCATTGCTCCAGTATGGACCTGGCCTATCCCTCTAGAAGCTGGAAATCACTGTAGCAGACACCAGTGATCTCCACTTGCTTCAAGGTTACATGCCAAGCAGCTGCACTGCTGCATTCTAAACACAGGAGATTGCCCCCTCCCCATGGTGCCCTTCAGAGATTGCTTCACATTTTCTCAATGAATGATTGGCTGAGGCGAAGAAGTGGGCAGTGACATCATAATCTCCACTTCCTCCAATCAGAGAATGCTTTGCATTCATTGTGAACATGCAAAGTGATCTCTGAATGCCAACCATGACGAGGGAGGCAACCTCTTGTGTTCACAATGCAACATGGCAGCCACTGGGCACGGGACCCTGAAGCTAGTGAAATCATCATAATAGCAGTGTCTACAATAATGATTTTCAGCTTCCAGAGGGATCAGCTACGTATGGTATATGTATAGTTACACTGGTACAAGCAAGACCACTGTAACTTAACTATGTAAACATATTCATACCAGGAATTCTTATTTAACCACATCAGCTCCGGAAAGCTTCCTGACCAGGCCATTTTTTTTTCAATACGGCACTGTGTTGCTTTAACTGACAAATAAAATGTATGTCCTTTTTTTTTTCCACAAATAGAGCTTTCTTTTGGTGCTATTTGATTGCCTCTGTGTTTTTTGCGCTAGAAACTAAAAACGATATTTAAAAAGGTATTTACCAAGTAACTATAGACCTGTTTGTTTAACTTCTATAGTTGGTAAGATACTGGAAAATTTAATAAAAGACCACGTAGATGAGTTCTTAAAAATATTTTAAGCAACAGACAGCATGGATTAATGAAAAACAGATGTTGTCAGACAAACCTGATTTCTTTTTATGAGGAGGTAAGTAAAAATTTACACAAAGTGGCTGTGGATGTGGTATACTTGGATTTTGCGAAAGCATTTGACACAGTTCCCCACATATGGCTAATGTGTAAGGTTAAGTCTACAGACTTGGAAAAATCAGTTTGTAAATGGATAGAAAACTGGCTAAAAGACTGTATTCAGAGAGTAGCGGTTAATGAGTCATACTCTGAATTGTATAAGGTTGTTAGTGGTGTACCCCAAGGTTCAGTGCTGGGACCCTTACTTTTTATTATATTTATAAATGATATTGGGTCTGGGATTAAAAGTACCATTTCAGTCTTTGCAGATGACACCAAGCTATGCAGTGGAATAACGTCCTTACAGGATGTCTCCAACTTACAAGCCAACCTTAATGCACTGTTTAATTGTGCAACTACGTGGCAAATGAGGTTTATTGTTAATAAATGTAAAGTTATGCACTTTGGGGTAAGAATATGCATGCATCATACATACTAGGGGGAGTACAACTGGGGAAGTCAATGGTGGAGAATGATCTGGGTGTTTTGGTAGATCCTAATCTTAATAATCTCTAAATACATAAAGGTTTTTTCACAGTAAGCCCCCGTACACACGGTCGGAAATTCCAACCACAAAATCCGTCCGATTTTTTCCGACGGATTTCGTCCAAAACTGGTGTTGCATACACACGGTCGGACAAAGTTATCGGAAAATCCGATTGTTCTGAACGTGGTGACGTTCGTTGCGTACTACGGAACTACGTAGAGGCTAGTAGCCAATAGCTTTGGTCTCGTAATTTGATCTGAGCATGGCGTGGCACTTTGTCCGTCGGAATTCCCTACACACGATCGAAAAAGTCAGATCGGATCTTGTTGTCGGAAAATTTGAGATCCTGCTGTCGGAAAAAGCCTGCTAGAGCCCACACACGATCGGATTTTCCGACAACATAATCTGATCTGACTTTTTCCATCTGAATATCCGACCGTGTGTACGGGGCATTAGAGCTGTGAAAATGTGAAATAAACTCCCTCAAGAGCTGGCTCTGTCCAGCTCAGTAGGTTGCCTTAAAAAAGACCTGGCTTATTTCCTAAATGTGCTTAATATAACTGGATACTAACATTTGTAGGTAAAGTTGATCCAGGGCATATCTGTTTGCCTCTTGGGGATCAAGAAGGAATGTTTTCCCCTGCTGGAGCAAATTGGATCATGTTTTTTTTTTTGCCTTCTTCTGGATCAACTGTGGGTATAGGATTGTAGGATTGTATAATTTTTTTCCCCTTTTATTGATTTAGCTAGATGGATGTGTCTTTTTTCAACCATACTAACTGTGTAACGTTACAGAAAATTTGTATGGTGACCTTACACTGGACCCCCTCCCCATCCCCCCTGGTTCTGCTATACTGAAGTCCTGTGATCCTGCTCTGTCAGGGACTAGACTGCTGCTTCAGCGGTCTGTGGATTTGAAATCCTTGTGGCTTAATCTGCTTCCCGTACCTCTCAGTGTGTGCGGAAAAGAGGCATTGTAATTGATAAGCACCGTCACATGGATAGCACTGACCAATCAAAATCCATCTAGCCCATCCTGTGAGCACTGTGAGAATAGGAGAGAAAGCCAGGGGGATCCAGACCAGTGAAGCAGCATCCTGGTGTCTGACAGCGGAGGATCGCAGGACTCCAGTACAGGTTGACCAGGAGGGATGGGGGGAGGGGTCCAGTGTAAGGTCACCCCTTACAGATTTTCTGTAAAGGGGAACTTACACTTTAATTAAAGTATTTATGCCTGGAGGAGAAGTGTCTTTCCATTTCAGTAACATCACTGTTCTGGCATAGAACACCAAAATGGAGAAAAAGGAGAAAAATGTGCAGCGCTACATCTTTAAAACCTATCATAAAACATGTGCTATAGCTCTCAAATAAATAAAAGTAACACATGAATATACATGTGATCATATACTTAAAAATACATGTGAACATCAATAAAAGTGATATTGCACAAATTTACCCCAAAACCCACAGGAGTGTGTTCAGCTGCTGACCAGATAATTGATTTTAACCCTAAGTGTAGAGTACAGGGACTTTTTATTCATCCTAAGGCTTTTATAGAGCTGATACTGTATTTCTGCAGCCATGAATATTTTTTATTGTATGGCAGATAAGAATATTAATATTGAACAAATGTTTGAGATATAGCAGATTATAGAGAACAAATTGTCTACAAATGGCCAGAGGAGGTGGTTGATAAAGGAATGGAATGTTAGGATGAAGCAATGGAGTCTAAAGAATCATCAATTGAAAGGGAAAAACTCAGAAGGTGGAGTGGAAATGGTTATTGGTAACAGAAAAAACAAAGTAGGATAGAGAAACGAGAATGAACAATACCAGAGAGGAAGTAATTTTGGGGGGGGGGGGGGGGAGCATATGAAAGTCAATTCACCCCTAATAGGTTTAGACCATCACGAAATCCCAGTGGAAGGTCAGAAGGAAGAACATTTTTTCAAACAAAGTGGTTTGATTAATATGATTTAGGAGTACCTACCTAGCTTAATGTTAAACCGCTTCTCCTTTCGTTTTAATGAATGGCCACATCTTTTTACACTTCCTGTGACTGAATAGATTTCTTCCTATGCTGAGATTACCATTCAGGTATTTGTATATTGCCATCATATGTCATCTCAAGCGTCTCTTCTCCAAAGAGAAAACGTTTAATGTTTGTAATTGTTCCTCCCAACTGAGGTCCTCCAGACTCCTTATTCATTTTGTTGTCCTTCTCTGGACTCTCTCAAGTTCCAGCACATCCTTTTTGAGGATTGGTGACCAGAACTTGAATATTCCAGATTTGGCATGTATACTTTATATTGCATTTTGGCGCATGCGCCGTGGTTATTGTGACGTGTTTGGCGCCATACACGGCGAACCGCCCACATACCCGCCCAGTGGGAAATCCTCACTGGATGTCCGCGAACCGGCGGTGACGCCGCCGGGCTGGGAGGATTATAAGAGTGCAGCGTTTGCCACTACTCACTGATGTCCACGAACGCTGCAGGGAGAGGAGGTTCTTGTGTCCCCCACATACATCTGCTGCCATATCTATGTCTTACTACCAGATAATGCTAATACTTGCATCTAAGCCTAGCTACTTATATATACACTATGCAGATCTGTTATTTATTCAATAACTTCACAATGGGTTAAACGAACAATTACTTTGTCTTAAACCTTAGATGCCTGTTTCCCTGGCCTTGTTGAAATCGGTGGCTGTCAGCTGTTTAAACAAAAGGCTACATATACTTGATTGCGGTGAGGAATTTATCTTCATTATAGCTTATTATTGGATTCAACTACTATAAATTAGTTTTTAATCTTTTTGACACCTTTTACTATATATTTGGTAAAATTTATTAATACGATTTATTCTCACCCATAGTGCTGAGAAATTTACTCTATATCCTCCTGTGGTCTCAATTGTTGGACTTGGGTTTGGGTGACGGAGGGAGTTTCCACTGCCATGCAAATTGCCGATCTTTTTCAAAAAGATTAGTTGCTGACTTTATGAGTATCAATACTTTTTGGCACCAACTAAGCGATTTTCCTTGACAATACTGGTAAGATCTCATGTGGACACATATGCTATATAAATTAATTGTGATTATGGCTTATACCTAATTGATCTGTTTCAATACATTTGTATATATGTATATTATGTACATTTCATATATGCTACGAAGCCTTATTATTTCTTTATTTATTTCTAGCTCATCGTACCATGTACCTAAACTCCTGAGGAAGCTCAGATGAGCGAAACATGTTGAGTGGTATATGTAGAACTGCTAGTTAATTGCTTCAATTAAGAAAACTTCAGTGTTTGGTGCTTCTTAATTTTATATGGAAATGTATTTTAAAAAAAATGTTTTGTTATGTATCATGAATTTGTTGAATACAATATTTTTTATGGATATTTTCTAATACCCATCTATCTTTGTTTGTGACACCTTAAAAGTCCTGGGTTGGTTGACCCCAAAGTCCCTTTTTTGTCAGAATACTCCAGATGCGGACGCACCAGAGATTTATAAAGTGGAAGACTTATAGTTTTATTTCTGGAGTAAATTTATTTTTTAATGCATGCTAATAGTCTGCTTACTTTGCTTGCTGCAGCATGACATTGCATACTATTACCCAGTCTGTCTTCTACTAGGATGCCCAGATCCTTCTCCATCTTGGATACCCCCAGAGGTTCTCCCCCTAGCAAGTAACTTGTGTTCATATTTTTAGCCCCCAAGTGTATTACTTTATATTTTTCAACACTATACCACATTTGCCATAAGGTTGCCCACCCCATTATGTTATTCAGGTCTTCTTGTAAAGTTTCTAAATCCTACTATAAAGTTATTTCTCTATTTATTTTTGTATTACCAGCAAACACTGAGATTGAGCTTTTTATACCAACCTCTATATCATTTATGAATAAATTAAACAAAATTGGTCACAGGACAGAGCATTGGGGTCACCTCACTTACCACTACAGACCAGTCAGAGAAGACTCTATTTATCACCACCCTTTGGAAGTGCCCCTGTAACCAATTTCTATCCAAGAACAAACCCTGTGGTCCATGCCACAAGACCTCAGTTTGTAGATTAAGCATTTACTGGTCTAGACTTCCCAGGTATATGTCTCTGCCCTTTTTTGAATATTGATACCACATGGGCTTTTTGCTAATAATCTGGTAACATTCCTGTCATTATGCTGTCCATAAAGATTAGGAATATTGGGCTGGTTATAACCTGACTGAGTTCTTTGAGGACTCTCATGTGTAAGCCATCCGGTCCTGGTGATTTATTTGTGTTAAGTATTTCTAGACTTTTTTGGACACTGACTTCTGTTAGCCACAAGGGTATACTCTGTGTTGTGTTTAATAATGATACAGTCTCAATCTCTATACCCCTTCTTTTCCTGTGTAAACATCGAGGAGAAGAATACATTTAGTCCAGTTGCCTCCTCCTTGTCATTTGTAACCAACATTCCTTCATCATCCTTTATGGGGCCTATGTGCTCTGACTTTGCTTTTTTACTGTTAATATATTTAAAAAATGTCTTGGGATTTTTATTACTCTCCTCCGCTATGTGTCTCTCATAGTATTTTTTAGCTGCCCTGATTACATTCTTATACTTCATATTGCATTCCTTTTAGTGTTGGAATGTTGACAATGACCCCTCTGCCTTATATTTTTTAAGGCCATTTTTTTCTTTAATATTACTTTTTACATTATGGATTAGCCACCCAGGTTTAACCTTAGGTCTTCTATATGTATTGCCCATTGGAATGCACTCGGTGATACCTTTATTTAATATGTTCCTAACGTATTCACATTTTTCCTCAGTGTTCAATGTTTCTAGGATTTGGGTGTCCTTTTATGAAACTGAGATGAGCTGCGATCCCAAGTCTCACAGCTGATCTCAGGTCTTTACCTGTGTATGAAACTGAGGTAATCAGATGAGAACATGTTCTCCACTGATTACCTCAGCACAGTGAGAATCTGTAACTGACTGTCACAGAAACGGCCAGTGTATGAAGGTGCGATCTCAGCACCTCACTGGCGATCTGTGACAGGATTCTCACTTTCTGATTCACCATCTCAGAGGTGGAGAATCAGAGAGAGAAGCGGGAAGCTGCATCAGTATTCTGGGGAAAGCAGGAAGTCTTTTGACTTCCCTCTTTCACTCAGGAGCAGCCATACAGTGAGAGAACATCTTCCCCACCAATACACACCCCAAAACAAGCAGGTTAGCAATCTAAAGTGTGTATATATATATATATATATATATATATATAGATATATATATATCTATCTATCTATCTATCTATCTATCTATCTATCTATATATATATCTATCTATTTATATATATATATATATATATATATATATATATATATATATATATAAATAGATAGATAGATATACACATACACATTGAAATAAACACACACACACACACACACACACATATATATATATATATGCTATATGCTATGATAGATAGATAGATAGATAGATAGATAGATAGATAGATAGATAGATAGATAGATAGATAGATAGATATATATATATATATATGTATATATATTATTCTACCTGCATTTAAATGCTATTATAAATGTCATTTTTATATCATTTTTAATTTATTAGTAAATAAAATTTTGTTTTACCCATGGCATGTTCCATTAGGCTACTTTCACACTGAGGCGCTGGGCGTGCTGGCGGTAAAGCGCCGCTATATTTAGCGGGAATTTACCATCGTTATAGCGGCGCTTTTCCAACGCTAGCGGGGCAGTTTTACCCCCGTTAATGATTGAAAAAGGGTTAAAACCGCCCGCAAAGAGCCACTGCAGCGCCACTTTGCAGGGGGGTTTGGAGCGCTGCCCCATTATTTTCAATGGGAAGGGGCGCTTTAGGAGCGGTAAATCCTCCTAAGATGCGGCTTGCAGGACATTTTTCAGCATCCTGCAAACACACCGCTCCAGTGTGAAAGCCCGCGGCTGTTTGAAGGAGCTTTGCAGGCGCTATTTTTAGAACTTTAGTGCCTGCAAAGCGCCTCAGTGTGAAAGGGGCCTTACAGTAAGGCCCCTTTCACACTGGGCCTTTTTCAGGCGCTACAGTGCTAAAAATAGCGCCTGTATAGCGCCTGAAAAAATATGGCCCCTTTCACTCTGCTTTCACACTGGAGCGGTACGCTAGCAGGATGGTCAAAAAAGTCCTGCTAGCAGCATCTTTGGAGTGGTGAAGGAGCGGTGTATTCATAATTCAAATTCAAATTGAAATCAATGGGACAGCGCGGCAATACTGCCGGCAAAGTGCCGCTGCAGCAGCGCTTTGCGGGCGGTTTTACACCTTTTTCTGCCGTTAGCGGGGGTTAAAACTGCACTGCTAGCGGCCGAAAACCGCTGATAAAACGACAGTAAAGCAGCGCTAAATAAAGCGCTTCTTTACCGCCGACACCGCTCCCGCCCCAGTGTGAAAGGGGCCTTATACAGGGGTTTATCAGTTATTAAATATATTTTATTTTAATTTATTAATAAATATTTATACTTGTATACTTTATTAAAATTATTTTTTAATGATTATAAATGTATTTTACATTTATATGAATGGTGTATAGCTTCATTACATATGTGGATTACATTAATTTACTATACACCATTAACATTTAAATAGGCACATGTATAATATTTAAATATTGATAAAAACAATGTTTTTTAATAATTAGGTTAATGTATATTGTGTAGGGGGAATTTAACTTTATTATTTTATTAATATGTTGGGGAATAATGTGTGGTGATTAGTGTTCAACTTTTGTATTTTAAATCTCCTCACACTGTAATCCCGCTACATCTCGCGAGATTACAGTGTGAGGAGAAATTCTGAGGAGTTCCCGGCGTTTGTAGATCGCTTCTCAACTCAACATGAGAAGCGATCTACAGACAATCATAAACAGGCACTCAGGGGAGAGCGATCTCCCCTGAGAATGCCTGAGAACTGAAAAGCGGTATTTTACCGCACTTTCATAAAAGGACACCTTGGTCCCATTTATTATTTTGTAGTATTGGCTATTTTGAAATTTAGTGTTTGTGTACTGCCCTCGTGCCTTATTTTCCGAGGATTTATGCTAAATGTAATTATCCTGTGATAATAGATATCAACCAGATATCCCTTAGATATCTCTGATATCTCAGAGAAGAGTATATCAAAATAAAACTGAGGTTTTCAGCAGGGTGTACCAACAAAGACCACCAGGAGAACACCAGGAGAACACCGTAAACATTTTGGAAGAGGATGTAGAGAACCAAGGAGTCCACAATGAATGAGCAGATGAGAAATTAGAATGACCTGAAGTGAACACCAACAGGGAAGATGGAGAAACAGAGATGGAGAACAAAGAGAGGATGTGGGGGGTGCAGAACCAAAAGAAAATTAGAATTTTAGGGGAGGGAATTTTTAATTAGAATGGGGTGTAGTTTAGTAAGGAAGAGATGGATTTTGGCCTACAATTTGCACCTGGAAAAAACATTAAAATATTTGATACCTACATTGATGTACAATGGTTCATCAGGAAATTAAATATGAAAAAAAAAATATTTAGAGAAGGGTAATAATAGCATTAACACAGTAATTTAACACAGTATTATAATAATGGCGTGGGGTCCCTTGCCAGTAATATAACACAGTATTAACACAGTAATTTAAAGCAGAGTTTCTCTTAAAAAAAATATTAAAAGTCAACAGCTACAAATACTGCAGCTGTTGGCTTTTAATAATTGGACACTTACCTGTGCCAGGGTCCAGCGATGCGGAGGAACGAAGCCCCGCTCGTCTCCCCCTCCTCTCTGCGGTGCTGGCATTGTCACTGTGGGCGCCCAGCTGTGGCTTCACAGCCGGGCATGCACTGAGGAAGTGGGAGCTGGAACCCTCTAAAAAGACGGTATCTGCCCCCCCCCAAAAATGACATGCCAAATGTGGCATGTCAGGGTGTCACCTTCCCTTAAAGCGGAAGTTACATTTTTGGGTGGAACTCCGCTTTAAGGAACAACTCAACCAAAGGTTGCAGGAAACCATTTTTTTTAGCAACCTTTTAAGCACATGGTAGAGGATGACATAAAAAAAATTGTAAATTTTGTAAAATGTTTAAGGAAATACAAATAAATGGGCGGGTATTAAAGAAATAGAGAAAGCAAACAAAATTGGGGATCTGTCCAGCAGACAAAGGGGGGGGGGGGGGTTATGATATGTGGTAATACTTAGTGATATGGTTATTTGTATTGATTTAAATTGTTTCATAACCAATGTTAACTTTTTTAATGATTTTTATTCACATATTTATTTATTTATTTTTCTTAAATCTTGTATATAGTATGTTTAATACTTATGAGTATTTATATAATTGCGTTGTTTATTGTATTGGAACAACCCCATTTTATTTATACACATATTTTTCCAGTATCCCCATGGTATTGTATTTATATTTGCATTTGCATTTTTTGTGTGGATTGGTATCTACAAATGAATCACAAGATGGCATTGTAGACCATAGTGTACTATAAGGCAATATTAATGCAATTAATAGTAAAGGGGAGGTATATACTGTATATACAGCAGAGTGAACACAGGATGACACTGATCCCCTGAAGACATTCTGATGATGAAATGCATTGGGCAAAGACTTACCTGTGATGTCATTTTTACTGTTTGAGAAACAAGGCCATCTAAACTAGGAAGCACTGTGAGATAGTAAGGAAATCTGTTTTATGTTTTGCTCAATGTAATTGCATGAGGTGGATTGTGCTGGAAGCATTAAATAAAGGGTTTTTACGCTGCTGCAGCTTTTTTGGTACATTTTATGGCAACTTGGAGTGGAGAGGGCGATTGGAGACCCTGAACTGGGGATACTAGAGGAGGAGATGGTGATTTAGAGAAAAGTATTACAAGTGTGATTAAACCTTCTTATTCATTTAAAGGGTGAAATTATCTAGAGAGTGTGACACCCAGTGGGGATTGACACCTCGGATTTCACCTACCCATGTGAAGTTTTTTTCCATGTCTGCACTGGAGTGTTATGAATTAGCACACGGGTCATAAGAGCAATACTCTGCAGTGTTCAAAGCAGCAATGGTCTGCAGATTTCACAAATAGACATTTAAAATAGTGTTTTGTGCAGAGATTGAAGACAGTTTTTTGTGGTGGATGTGTGCAATATCACTTTTATTAATCATATGCTCACATGTATATGATTAGCACGATTAGTGTATATTTTAAAGTATATGGTAATATGTAAATGTATTTGTTACCTTTATTTTTTGTGTCAAAATGTTATAATTTGAGAGTTATAACATATTTTTATGATAGGTTTTAAAGGTATAGTGTTGCACTTTTTGCTCATACATACAGTATTTTTCCTGTTTGGACCACAGGAGTATGTTCAGCTGCTGATCATATATTGATTTTAACCATAAGAGCAGAGTACAAGAAGTTTTTTATTAGAACATCAAAAAAGCCATGTTAATTGTTTAACGTAAGCATTTCTAGCTGTCCATAATATGGTTCAGTAATATAAAGAGCAGGCAGAGTTCTGAGAGATATGATAGATCAAAGCCCAGAGTCTTTGTCAACAAGCACTGTATGTGTTGCCAATAAGATGAAAGTTTAGATATGACGAGAACATCTGCAGTAGTGGCACTGGGCTGAGCTCCAGTTTATGCTTTTTGTAGGGGGTATAACATAGTCTGTGTGTAACGGAACCCAGTACTCAAGAGGAACTGTATAAGCTTCCCTTGACCGATAACAAAACGATACCCAATCCCGCAGCCCACCCAGTCACTAGTCAGGACACAGCGTAGGGTGATGAAAAACATAAGACTGTTTATTGAAACACAGGCACAAAGAGATATACACTCTGGGGCAATCCCCCCCTTCTTTGCATAATGACACAGGGTGGGGTAAACTGTATATCCAGTAACATGAGATACAGGTAAATTCAAACTTTTCAACAAATAATTCAATCAGTAACTGGGCGCGTAGACAGCCTTATCAGCAGGAAGGACCATTGGAGAAATTGAATGTCCCATATAACCACGTTGATACAGTCACTGACCTTGAATCAGATATCCTGGAGACTGAAGTCAAGAGGGCTTTATAAAGCAGTGTTAATAACAAAGCTAGTGGAAGTGATGGTATCCCAGAGTTATTTAAAATCCTAAAAGATGATGCGTTTACATGCGTTTACAGTAAGATGTGTCCCTTGTGCTGATGGCTTTTCTGTTAGACTGTAATGCTGCGTGACCGATGAGAGCTTTTAGCCGGAAAATGCGACCGTGTGTAAGCTCCATCAGACTTTTGCTGGCTAAATTCCAGCCAGCAAAAGATTGAGAGCATGTTCTCAATTTTTCGGTCTGAAAAAGTTCCGATCGGAAATTCCGATCATCTGTAGCAATTCTGACATGCAAAATTCCTATGCATCCTCAGGAAACAATTTCCGATCGTGTGTACGCGGCATTGCAGTCTAACAGAAAATTCATCAGCACAAGGGACACATCTTACTGAGTGTAAGTTATGTCCCTTGTGCTGATTTTGGTGCTTTCTTGTTTTTTGTTTTTTTACTGCACTTAGACTTAAATACATTTGAGATTCTATTCACATAGTAGGTCTGGCCAAAACTTGAAGGGCTTTCAAATTAAATTGGTTGACTGAATGAAGGAAAGAATTTTTTTTCTGATGAATGGTTTTTCATAAGTTCTGCATGAGCATTTGAAAGTCTAACAATGCATGGACAGCTTAAAGCTGGCTCATAAAGATGTCCTGTCAAAACATTCTTACCACTCCAAACATTTATGTTAACTTCCATTTTAGGCAGATCCTTTTGGGATTATTACTGTACATATTTACTACTCAGTAATCAGTTTTAAATGATCAGTTGAATTAATTAGTTGTGTTACATTTCAGTATTATTAATATTATCAATCATTCTTACCCCAGCATTTTTCATTCTTGTCACAATCATTTGTGGCCACTACTGTCTATTGATATGCAAAACACTTTGGGAAATCAGAAATTAGTTATAAAAACCAATATATATTTAACATCAGTAATTTGACAACCAGAAATATTTTGAAGAAAGCTATACCTGACTCAAGCTGGGCTCCTCCACATGTGGCTGCCTGGAAGGGCCAGGTTGGTCGTCGGAAGCCTCAGCTGGGGGGGGGGGGGGGAAGCCTTGAAGGAAGACTGGAGAATGCTGGCCTGGGTTCAGTCTGGCCTGCCAGAAAATGCAGTCTCTCATAGTACCACAGCCTGGATACATAAATGTTATCTGCTGCTCATGATCTCAGGGAATCCTGGACCTTCTTGCACTCCCTAATATAAGTGCTCCTCATGCCACCAATTAGGGCCTCCAAATAGAGGATGTCTGCCATGGGGATCACCAGCTTCAAAAATTCCAGCAATTGATCCAGTGCTGCCTTCCTCTTTGGTTTATTGTTATAAAAGGGGTGGTTTACCTGCCACAGACAGGGCAGCTCCCTGTACATATCAATGGATATGGGGATAAAGTCCTCTTCGTTGAATAGATACATTTTCTCTGCAAGACACAACACAAGGCGAACCTCTCCTAATCTTGACCCAATATAGGCCTCAATCTATAAGCTGTATAGACCACTGATTAAAATTGTACCTTTGTTTTAACGATCGTCGCTTCCATTACTTTGTCCCCCACATGAAAGTCCCCCGCCCCTGACGTTATTTCTAGTCTATTCCCCGACCCTTGTCTTTCGGCGCAGTGGGAGAGCACATGGCGGAGAGACAGCAGCTGCATGCAGATGAGAGCAGCAAAGACAAAAGGCCGGAGCCCCGAACCTCCCGATCCCGACTATGGCTGACTATGATGGGAAGTATGGACCGTACCCAAACCCAAATGTGAGAAAGGCCAAGATCATGCCTAAAGTTGTGAAGAGTCTGCACAGGAATTTTGGGGTACGGCGATCCTATGATCAACGGAGGAAACGATGGTCAGACCTCAAATTGAGGGAGCACGAACAGTACAGAAGAATCAAGAGAGTGCTGCAAAAAAGTAAGTATTTTGTTGTGTGTTCCTATTCTTCTTCTTAACGTTTGTGAGTGTCTGAGACCACAGTTTCAGGTAAGATATCTGTTCTTGCATATTTAATACATTGTTTTTTTTTTTTTGTTTTTTGTTTTTTTAGGTGATGTAGATGTTGTGGAAGAAGTATCTTATTTCACCAGTGAAAGTGCCCAGATCCTCATCAGGGAGAGAATGGGGTGCAATCGCGATTTAGAAAATCTAAAGTAAAACATCAATGATGTTCAACAAAAAATGAAGAACATCATTTATGTTTTAGGGAGAATCTAAAACACACAAAAATGTAACCCTTTTTTTGTGTATTTTTGGTTTTAAAAAAAAGTTCTCCAGCTTCCGGCAGCCATGTCTCCTCTTTGTCCTCCCAACCATCATCTGCTGTCCGAACACAAGTTTCTTTCAAACCCTCTCCATGCCCCTCCCACCCATTTCCTGCATACACTGACTTCCTCTGTTCAGCTCCAAAACCTATCCATCTGGTTTATTTACATATCAATGGAGGGGGAAGGGCCTACGTAAATATATGCTCTTACCAAACTTAACTCTATATTATTGCTATCAAGACAATACAAATGGCCATAGCAACACAACATGTGAATGTGCTTTGAGTAAAAAGTTTTCTACTCAACGTGTGGCTTCTTCTTTCAATGATCAAAAGCAGTTTTTGGAGTAAAAGTTGGTGTTTACAGTGACAATTGGGGTTATTTACTAAAGGCAAATCCACTTTGCACTACAAGTGCTGTTTCAGTGCAAAGTGGAATTTCCTTTAGGAAATAACACCCACAGTGCTTTCTAATTTGCCTCAATCATGCCATTTTCATGACTCCACAAAATTCATTCATGGTGCTGAAAATTATGAATATTTTTGTCAGTAATATACATTAACAACAAAAACAAGGTGTGTGTGTAGCAGACCCACAACATAATAATAGTTTGCGGAAGAAGAGATTGTCACCTCATGTATCAAATAAATTACATTTGCACTATTGAAGAAAATGTCCAAAAAGAAAGCCCATTGGAGAACCTAGGAGACAGCTAAAAGAAACCCAGGCAGTAAATCAAAGGAAATCTTCTTTCAGTTTAAATTCAAAAATCTAGGATAAAATGTTTCTTAATCAGTTTCTGGCATATCAGTGGCCCCCCTACACGCAAGTCCTCGACATACTTCTGTCTTACTTTGCGGGCGCTTTGGGGGGGCAAGCCAGGACAGCCAGCTTCAAGCGTCGTCAGGGTTTCTTGTTGAAGTCCAGCCTCAGGCCCAACTGAGGCAACATAGTTCATTGAATTTCTCCTTAAAGAGTTATGTATAATGCAGCATGCAAGGATTATCTGGTTAGGTTTATATTCCGCCATGTTGATTAGCGTAAGGAATAGGCGGAACCGGCTGGCCATTATCCCAAAAGCGTTCTCCACCACTCTTCTGGCTCTGGCCAGATGGTAGTTATAAACCCTCTGATCCGGGGTGATGGTCCTCATGGCTTCAAAACGGTCGGCTGGTCAGAATGAACAGAAAGCACTGATAAACAGAAAGGCCGGAGCTGAAAATCAGATACGAGCGGAAAAGAACGCACTGAAAATCAAATATGTAAAAGAAATACAAAACCCACAAGCACAAACTGAAGAACAGTAACGATCTTAAAGCAGGAGGCTGAAAAGCGCAAATCGCCTGTCACCAAACTTCTACTAACACGAGATTAGCGGAAGGAGCCCAAAGGGTGGGGCACTTGGTATTGAACTTCCTCTTTCTAGTGCTGTTGTATGTGTTGTACGTCACCGCGTTCTTGACGTTTGGAAATTCCGACAACTTTGTGCGACCGTGTGTATGCAAGAGAAGTTTGAGCCAACATCCGTCGGAAAAAAAACATGGGATTTTGTTGTCGGAATGTCCGATCATGTGTACGCGGCATAACTGTGAGGGGTTACAGTGATGTGACACCACCAAAATCCAAGGCCCAATTTTTATGCCCCTGTTTAACAGGGCATGTAAGTAAAGTTTTTTAAATAATATTTAACAGCAGGGCCCGTTCCTGCGCCCAACCAAGAGTAACTGTGAGGGGTTACAGTGTTGTGACACCACCAAGACCCAAGGCCCAATTTTTCTGCCCCTATTTAACAGGGGCATGTAATTAAAAAAATTTTAATAATATTTAACAGTAGGGCACATTTCTGTGCCCAACAAGAGTAACTGTGAGGGGTTACAGTGGTTTGGCACCATCAAAACCAAAGGCCCAATTTTTCTGCAGAGTATATAGTGTCATCCATATAGTATATATACCACAGTTCAGAGTATATAGTGCAGTCAGTGTAGTATATATAATACAGTGCAGGGTATATAGTGCAGTGTACAATATATAATATAGTGTATTGAAGTGGTTAAGGGCAACCCTATGCCAAAATAAAAAAATAATTGGCATGGCCCCCCCCCCCCCCCCCCCCCCCCAAATCCATACCAGACCCTTATCTGATCATGCAACCTGGCAGGCCGCAGGAAAAGGGGGGGCGAAAAATGTCCTGCGATGTCCATCCATCTTCATGGCGCAGACGGATCTAAAAAATAGAAAAAAACCTCTGCCTCGATTGGAGGCGTCCCGCCGACTGCTGTCTCTTGGCTGTGACAGCTGTTATATAGGCAAGGGCGGGGCCACCCGGTGATGTAACCATCATGTGCTGTCATTGTCTATATAAGAGCTGTCACAGTGAAAAGACAGCAGTCGCCCATGGAGGCGGCGTATTATTGTATTTTTTTTCTATTTTCCGGGTCCGTCTGCGCCATGATTGAAGATGGAAGATGGATGACCATCACGGGACCCTTTTGTTTAATAAAGGAATTGTCAAAAACTGTCTCCTGTCGTTTTTTACTTTTTTGACACTTTTTTGGGTGAATGAGTAGGGGTACAATGTACCCAATACCCATTCACATAGGGGGGGGGCGGGATCTGGGGGCCCCCTTTTTAAAGGGGACTTCCAGATTCCGATAAGCCCACCCGCAGACCCCCACAACCACCGGGCAAGGGTTGGGGGATGAGGACCCCAAAGCACCCTCTCCATGTTGAGGGCATGTTGCCTGCTACAATTCAGCTCTCTCGTCTACCCCCCCTTTTCCTGTGGCCTGCCAGGTTGCATGCACAAATAAGGGTCTGGTATGGATTTTGGGGGGGACCCCACGCCACTTTTTTTTTATTTTGGCGTGGAGTTCCCCTTAATATCCATACCAGACTCAAAGGGCCTGGTAATGGACAGGTGGAGGGAACCCACGCCGTTTTTGTCAATGATTTTTTATGTATATTGCCGGGATCCGATAATACATTACATCCGCAAGCAATTTTAAATGACATTTTTTCCTTTAGGAATGTAATTTTGCCGCGGTACTTTTATAAACATGGGACAAATGCGCTACTTTACAGGCAAACTAAGGGGACCCCCAGGCACAATATTTAAAGGAATATTTCATTTTTATTGTTTTATTTTAAGCACTCCTAAAATCACTGCTCCTGAAAAAATAGCTGTTTAAAAACTTATTTTTGCATTGATGCATGTCACCTGGGGCAGGACCCGGGTCCCCAAACACTTTTTTTTTTTTTTCAAGAAGTTTATTGAAAGAAGTCAAACAGTTTAACAGGACAGAAAACTCATTGTACATATTACAACATCCGTATTGACAAAAAGAGAAACCATCATCAGCTACGATAAGTAAGACAATTTAAGCAAATAAAGAAAGATACACATAAAGAAAATTTCACATAGATCTACCGGCATACATTTGAATAATGAGCTGTAGAGGCAATTAAGTTTCAGTTGTAAAGGTAACAAGAGAGATACTGAGTCGGACTATTCGCAACCTTGGGAAAGGGGAGACAGAATAACCTGAGGTCAGACCAGTACGTAGAACTCAACAGGAGTGATGTGTGATTAAATGTGTTGGGTAGTATATAGACTATAACCCCTGAGCTTATAAGCAGATCTAAAGAACTATGCGGGTCATAGCTTTGTTTACCTAGTTAGGAAATATACAGTACGCAGGGAAAATTCAACACAACTTATCCTATTTGTCAATATGGGTACAGGGTAGATAGCTATGCGAACATGGTAACGAAAGGGGATAAATATAAGGGGAGATAAGGCATGAGGAAAGGAGGGAGGGATAGATAAGTGATAGAGGTGACCATCTCCTGCCTCCCTCCCCAGACAGAGCTTGAGTTTTCTAATGTTTTTGTGGCAAGAACCGCCCGGTGGGATGAGCAAATTTTCCCATGTAGCGGGAACCCAGTCTCCCCGCAAGAGAAGGGGGAGTGAGATTATAGAGTGCCTGTATACTTAGTATGTTGGCTACTAATAGTTTAAATTCAGGGTGGTTGGTTACATAGGCGAGAAAATTCTGTGGTCGATTGGAAGTGATTCCAGCAGGCCCATTTGATGCCATATTTTTGTTGTGTGTCGCGAGAACAATGAATGAGCTCTTCTAGTACGGCTATTCTTTTAATTCTTCTAAACCATTCCTTGAGGGTGGGGATGTTTTGGGTATTCCAATGAACAGGAATGCAGTGTTTTGCCGCATTAATCATGTGCATTGCCAAGGACTTGTGGTAAGATGATTGAGGGAGATGTGTGTGGTGAAGCAAGAATTGAGAAGGGGTAAAGTGTATGTCATAAGACGTGACCTGAGTAGTGATGCGGTGAACCTCTTTCCAGAAATCCTGTATACGGGGACATTGCCACCAGATATGTAACAACGTACCCCTTTCTGATCGGCACCTCCAGCAAGAGTCAGGGGCATCGTGATTAAATTTGTGTAGTAGTGATGGAGTGCGGTACCAGCGTGTCTGGATCTTGTAACCATTTTCCTGCGTTGAGACGTTCATGGAACCCTTGTGGATGTTTGTGTGTATGTTGGACCAATCTTCCTCCGATAAGTTGACATTGAGATCTCTCTCCCAAGATCTGCATATGGTAGATTCGTTAGGCCGGCATTCTGTGAAAAGAAGAGAGTGAGTCTCCGATATAAGGTGCGACAGGGGAGTCTTTTGCGTACATAGTTTTTCAAAGGGTGACAGGGTTCTGGAGCAAGAGGCCCGTCTGCCCAAGCAGCCCAAGAAGTGAGTAATCTGGTTATATTTCCAAAACGGGATGATAGGACAGTCATGTGTCTCGGCTAGTTGGGTAGAGGATAATAATCGCTCACGGGCATAGAAATGATGTGCTAGGATCTTGGAGTGTGGCCATAGATCTTTGAGGTATCCCTTCGTCATGCCCGGGGGAAAGTCGGGATTCAGTAATAGCGGAGACATGGGGCCCGGAATAGAAGAGATGGAAGTATTGTGACACAAATTAACAAAGGAGTGGATAGTGGGTTTGATCAGCGGGTGTAGGCCCACGTCCGGCAGCTTCAGAGCGTTTGCAACCCATGGTAGAGAAGCAAGGGGTGTAGAGATAAGGGAGGATTCCAAGGCTACCCAATCTTTCATGGAAGCGTGTACATTCCAGTCAATAATTCGTGTCAAATGAACAGCTTTGTAGTAATTTTGAACGTCAGGCAGACCTATCCCACCTACCGTTTTAGGTAATGTTAGGTGTGTATAGCTTATTCAGGGTTTGTGGCCACCCCAGAGAAAATTGGAGGAGAGATGCCTGTAAGATTTAAAGAATATGGGGGGTATGTGTATAGGCACAGTCTGGAGTATATAGAGGATCCTTGGTAGTGCGTTCATTTTCAGTATTGCCGCCCTGCCAAACCACGAGAAGATGGGTTTATTCCAGCGGTTTAAGTCGGTCGTTAAATTGTTCAACAGTGGGAGGTAGTTCTTAATGTAAAGATCTTGTAGCTTGACGGGGAGTTGAATGCCTAGGTAAGTGATTGCGTCAGCTTTCCATTGGAAGGGGAAATTTTCCTTGCAAAGGTCTACCGTTTGGGGGGGCAGCGAGATATTGAGAGCAAAAGATTTGGAAAAATTTATTTTGAGATTGGAAAGTACGTTAAAGCGTTTAAATTCTTCTAGCACAACTGGGATTGTAGTATGTGGTTGGGTAAGGAACATCAGAATGTCGTCCGCAAATGCGGCTAGTTTAAACTCTCTATGTGTGGTCTTTATTCCTTGTATGTCAGGAGTGTTTCTTATGCTATTTAGGAGAGGCTCCAGAGTGAGAATGAAAAGTAACGGAGATAAAGGGCAACCCTGTCTCGTTCCATGATGAATGGAGAAGGCATTCGACAGGGTGTCATTCACTCTAATTTTTGCTGTAGGGTTGGAGTACAGGGATAGAATGATGTTGAGCATGCGTGGACCCAACCCTATAGAGTGCAATACTGCAGCCATATAATCCCATGCGACCCTGTCGAATGCCTTCTCTGCATCCAATGAGAGAAAGAAACCTCGCTGGTTGGATGTCGTGATATGGTGATGTAGGTTGATAGCCTTTATTGTGTTGTCCCTGGCTTCGCGTCCAGGGACAAAGCCAACTTGGTCTTTAGAAACTAGAGATGGGAGAAGGGGTAGTAACCTATTGGCCACAATCTTAGAGAAAATTTTAATGTCTACATTGAGTAGAGATATTGGCCTATAGCTGGTTGCCTGAGTAGGGTCTTTGTCATCTTTGGGAAGAACCACAATGTGCGCTTCCAACATATCTCGAGACAGGGGGCAGTTTGGGGATATGGAATTGAAGGCTCTTCTGTACGAGGCGCCCAGGGAGTCTTTGAAAGCTTTATAATAACTAGCTGGTAGCCCGTCCGGGCCTGGACATTTGCCAGGTTTCAGCTGTTTCAAAGCTGCTTCCCATTCTAGTTGGGTAATCGGACCCTCCAAAGAGTCAGAAGCCTCCTGGTGAATAGACCTTGGACAGTGTTGACTTAGAAACTGTTGAATGTTGAGTGTCCTAGAGCTAGGTAAAGTAGTTGAGGGGTTCGAGCCCTCAATATTGTATAGTGTTGAATAGAACCTCTCAAATTCTGTGGCTATGTCTTTGTTTTTTGTGTAAACCTCCCCCTTGGGCGAGTGAAGTTTGTGGATCGTAGTTTTTGCTTTCTTATTACGAAGTGCTTGGGCTAGCAGGTGACTACTTTTATTACCGAACTCATAAAAGAGCTTTTGCGTGAGCATGTAGTTTTTCCTGGCATTGCTACTCAATTCTTCCTGAATCAGAGATCTGGTTTCTATAAGTTCCTGTTGTAAAGTCTGGGCTAGCGTGCGTTTGTGTAACGACTCAAGTGTCTTCAACCTGGTAAACAGGTCCGAAAGGGTTTTACGTTTGTCCTGTTTAATTTTAGCAGTCATTGAAATGATTTTCCCCCTCCCCAAACACTTTTTATGGCAATAACTTGCATATACGCCTTTAAAATTAACTCTTTTGATTTTTCACATTTGCGTCCCATAGACTTTGACGATTCTCCACTGAGTTCAGGTTCACCACATTTCAAACAGGATTCACTGAACTGGCAAACTGAACCCAGGGCAGATTCACCCATCACTATTGCAGAGGAGAGTTTATTTAAGCTGTTGAAGCTGAGAAAAATAAATGGCAGCTGTTTTAGAAGGAAGAAAAAAAAATTTGAGTATCTCTTTTTTCCTCTTGGTTTTTATAAATCGCAGGTGGAAATGGAGCATTGAATCTCTATGTCTGATTAGTAACTATAAGGTCTTATTTGTTAGTCACCATGGCAGCTGTTCCCCCATTCCTGTCTAATAACATACGTCTAGACAGAACATGCCAGCAACAATTTCATCTGCCCCGTTACATAATTGTGTCACACAGACCAAGTTTGTTAAAGCAGCCTAGTTGTAACTGCTTGTGAGCAGCAGAACCAGGCTTGTGTTTACATACCTACCAAATGTATGAAATGTTAAAGGGCTGTTTTCACAAATTGATTCATTTAAAATAAGAGGTGTGAATGGCATTCAGAAAATATGTCAAAAATGTGGGAGATTATCAGAACAAAATATATTAAAATGCAAGCTGATATACTATTTTCTTACACATGGATCCTGTTGTAGAAAACAGCCTGATAGGGTTGATTTACTAAAGGCTTATAAACTGTGCACTTTGCAATTGCAGTTGCTCCAGAGCGTAGTAAATGAGGAAAAGCTTAACTGAGTTAAATTGTTCAATCATGTGCAAGCAAAAATGCTGTATTTTTCCCTTGTAAGTGTAGCTTTTTCTCATTTACTAAGCTCTGGAGCAACTGCACAGTCTATTTGCTTTTAGGATATCAACCCCAATGTCTTTTTACAAATTTATTATGTCTACAATGGCGGCAGATGGGCTGCGAGATGATGTACAACAGGAAGATCTGCCATTACACCACTGTTCGCTTGGAAGTGGAAATATGGCCAAAACTTGCTCTTCGGTTTTAGTGGTACGGAATAGGGATAGAGCATAGTACAGGTTAGTCAATGGCGAGTGAACAGTTTTCCAACCTGAGAAAACCTATCATGTTCAAAATATGCAGGCTGCCATTGTCCATCTCTCTTTCTCTAAATGCTAGTTGTCTGGCTGTCACTGACCCAGAAAAAAATAAATTATAGAGCTATGTAAAGTTTTTTCTTTTTCTTACCTGTGTAGCCCAGCCCCCGTAGGGGTTGCTGAATGTAGTGGTTCACCTGCCACCCTGCCCAGCCAGACATCAATCTCTCAATCACTCAGAGACATAGAACAGTCCATCAGCTTTGTTTTTGTTTTTTATTGATGGGGAAATAGGGAATTATGGGAAGCCCAAGAATATTCGGTGCGATTTGCTTGGGACTTCTATATACACTCCAGTATATACACTCCAGTCTTCTCTCCAGCACAAACTCCTAAGACCTCTTATACTTCACGCCTCCAGCACTTCACTTGCTACAAACCAATACTCCTCCAGCACTTCCCTTGCTGCAGACTGTTACTCCTCCAGACTAGCTAGCACCGCATGGTTAGGCCTGACACTAATTCAGCCAGGCCTCATTGAACTGCCTTTTTGCGGGCAGGGACCGAATTAGTAGAATTTGTTTAAGTACTAGCTGTCCTCTGTTTAGCCACCAATCCCAGATAGATAACAGTCCTCTGCTTCTTGCTCCGGTGTTCTGGTCTGGCATCTTCCTCCACGGCGTCTTCTTCCACGCTTCGTTCTTGGGCCACTACGCATCAATGGGAGGCTCCCGCTGTGTGACGCATCTCTTCTTCTGACAGTTCTCATATAACGGAGGGTGGGGCCATCCGGTGACCCCGCTACCCTCTGACGCACGGTTCCGTTATATAAGTGTCAGAAGAAGAGAAGCGTCAAACAGCGGGAGAACAAAGCGGGTAAGAAGATGCCGTGGAGGAAGATGCCGGACGAGAACACCGTAGCAAGAAGCAGAGGATCAGAGGAAGAAGCAGAGGAAGAAGAAGATGGAGGAAGAACCAAAAGGATGAAGGAAGGAAGAAGGAAGAAGACCCGAAGAAGATGGAAAGAAGATGACTTTAAATAAAGGAATTGTCAAAAACTGGCTCTTGTAATTTTTAACATTTTTGACACTTTTTTTGTGAAATGGTAGGGGTACTTCTGTACCCCATTACCATTTCACACAGGGGGGGCGGGATCTGGGGGTCCCCTTGTTAAAGGGGGCTTCCAGATTCCGATAAGCTACCCGCCCGCAGACCCCCACAACCACTGGGCAAGGGTTGTGGGGATGAGGCCCTTGTCCCCATCAACATGGAGACAAGGTGCTTTGGGGGGCTACCCCCAAAGCACCCTCCCAATGTTGAGGGCATGTGGCCTGGTGCGGTTCAGGAGGGGGGGCTGCTCTCTCATCCCCCCTCTTTTCCTGTGGCCTGCCAGGTTGCATGCTTGGATAACGGTCTGGTATGGATTTTGAGGGGGACCCCCATGCCATTTTTTTTTTGCACCGGGTTCCCCTTAATATCCATACCAGACCTGAAGGGCCTGGTATGGCATTTTGGGGGGCCCCCATGCATTTTTTTTTTGTGAACCAGCGTAAAAAAAAAAAAAAGTCAAGTTTAGAGGTGCGCCCGTTCAACCTATGCAAATGCATTTACTTGCTTGACATTTACTAAGATTTTGCCGGAGCAGTGAACCAAAGCATTTGAATATGTGCAAATGCCGCTTGCGCATGCGCAGTGCATAAATTGACCTCATGCAGTTCTAAATGTACTTGCAGGCGCAGCAGGCTTGTTCAGAGAAAGTTACTTTATCATTCTATTTTGGGCATATTTGTTACTTGGGCAGTTATTACTATACTTACTCACATCACCCCCATAATATTGGCACGTCCAGCTTAATTTCAATTTTTAGTTGAAGAATGCGTGCGCCATGTCTATAGTGGCGCACCGATCGCCTCCTCCCGTGCCCCGAGAATATTATAGTAAATGGGGAATTGCGCTGTGTTACAGGCGCAAATACTTTGTAAATACGAAAATGGCCGTTGCACATCGGCGTGCACCGCAACTCATGGCGCAAACCATTCGTAAATCAGCCCTATTGTGTGGACATTGTGAGGGGATCCCACTCTCTGCTGAATTGCTTTTATTTTATATTATAGAGATGGCAAAAGATGGTGGCAGGGAACATCCAAAAATCCCAGGAGGACAGAAATTATGTCAGGAAGATCACTTCTGTGGAGTATCCAAGACCCCTAAGAATCCAGAGGCTTATTCAACCTGCTTGACATCACATACAGTATAACTAAAATAGTGTTTTTTAAAGGACTGACCCTATAAATATATATTTTCATATTTCAGATTTGGAAGGGCGTTTAATGTCACAATAAATAAGCACTCAATAAAGATGCTTTTGTCTGTGTCCTTTGTTAACGTTTTTGTTCATTGCATTATGAGTTCTGTGTAAGGTTGTGCAGTATGCTTGTGTGCTGTGCATACAGATTACAGGTCCACTATAAAGGCTCTGGGTCTGTGTTTGTGGGACCCTTTCATTTAATGGATTAGACTTCATTAAATTTTAGAGCTAGTCTTTCTCTATAAAAATAACATGAGCTGGCAGGTCAGAAGTTTTGTAAACAATGAAAAAATGTCATTTTATGCTTCAGGTAAAATCAGATTTTAGCCACTGAACCATGATTGGTAGCTAATGGCCCATGTTTGGAGAATTCCGGCATTGCCTTGCTGTGACTGTGACCTGAGCTGTTCCACTAAATTAGTATTGAGGATTGAAGGCCACCCACTGCCGCAGTATTCACAAGGGCATGTTCTAGGCTGATGAACTGAAGGACTAGAAGGTGACAAGCAAAGGCACAAAGTGAGAGGGTATAGATTTTAGCTGTGAAAACTACTGTATATAATGATCTGGTCTGTCTGTGTAAATGCTGAAATGGGATCTAATATTTATTGACTTATTATAAAAATATAATGCCAGTTGTATTTAGCCACTTGCCGACCTGCTCACATACATTTACTGCGGCAGGTCGGCTCTCCTGCGCGAACCGATGTACCTGTACGCCGGTCCGTGCAAGGCGCATAACAAGGAGCATAGCAAGGGTGTGCACGCCGCCGCCGACAAGCGCGCCTGCGCATCCTGTGGACTTAATGTCCGCCGGCGACCCGCGATCGCTATGTATAGAGGCAGAACAGGGAACTGCCTATGTAAACAAGACGGTTCCCTATTCTGCCTAATGACATGTCAGAAATCTTCTGTTCCCAGTGATCGGGAACAGTGATCTCTGTCATGTCCCAGTAAGCCCATCCCCCCTACAGTTAGAACACACACAGGGACCACACTTAACCCCTTGATCGCCCCCTAGTGTTAACCCCTTCCCTGCCAGAGACATTTTTACATTGATCAGTGCATTTTTCACTGATCACTGTAATAATGTCACTGGTCCCCAAAAAGTGTCATTTGGAGTCATATTCGTCCGCCGCAGTGTCGCAGTCCCACTAAAAATCAAAAGAAAGCTCTATTTGTGGGTAAAAAAGGACGACAATTTTGTTTGGGTACAGTGTCGCACGACCGCGCAATTGTCGGTTAAAGCGACGCAGTGCCGCATCGCAAAAAAATGGCCTGGTCATTAAGGGGGCAAATCCTTCCGGGGCTGAAGTGTTAACCAAGCAACACATCCAGCATTAAAGGTTTTCATATCAAAAGATTTGATCTAATGATTAGGGACCATTCAATCACAATGCAATATGTTGCAGCTCATGCTATTTTTTTTTTTTGATTTGGATAGAGTGGTGAAGAATTAGAACCCCTGTCTGACTCATTCTCATGGGTGCAGAGAGCTGTACACCATAAAAAATGAGCATTTCTCTGCATTATAGGTGTAAATATAAGAAATATAGGTGTTTGCGTCAGGCCTCCTGTACAAATCAATGACAGGCTGCAGCTTATGTAAAGGGATCTCCAGCACTTCACTTGCTACAAACCAATACTCCTCCAGCACTTCCCTTGCTGCAGACTGTTACTCCTCCAGACTAGCTAGCACCGCATGGTTAGGCCTGACACTAATTCAGCCAGGCCTCATTGAACTGCCTTTTTGCGGGCAGGGACCGAATTAGCAGAATTCGTTTAAGTGCTAGCTGTCCTCTGTTTAGCCACCAATCCCAGATAGATAACAGTCCTCTGCTTCTTGCTCTGGTGTTCTCGTCCGGCATCTTCCTCCACGGCGTCTTCTTCCCCGCTTCGTTCTTGGGCCACTCCGCATCAATGGGAGGCTCCCGCTGTGTGACGCATCTCTTCTTCTGACAGTTCTCATATAACGGAGGGCGGGGCCATCCAGTGACCCCGCTACCCTCTGACGCACGGTTCCGTTATATAAGTGTCAGAAGAAGAGAAGCGTCAAACAGCGGGAGAACAAAGCGGTTAAGAAGATGCCGTGGAGGAAGATGCCGGATGAGAACACCGTAGCAAGAAGCAGAGGATCGGAGGAAGAAGCAGAGGAAGAAGAAGATGGAGGAAGAAACCAAAGGATGAAGGAAGGAAGAAGGAAGAAGACCCGAAGAAGATGGAAAGAAGACGACTTTAAATAAAGGAATTGTCAAAAACTGGCTCTTGTCATTTTTAACATTTTGACACTTTTTTTGTGAAATGGTAGGGGTACTTCTGTACCCCATTACCATTTCACACAGGGGGGGCGGGATCTGGGGGTCCCCTTGTTAAAGGGGGGCTTCCAGATTCCGATAAGCTACCCGCCCCCAGACCCCCACAACCACTGGGCAAGGGTTGTGGGGATGAGGCCCTTGTCCCCATCAACATGCAAAAACAAAGCACCCTCCCAATGTTGAGGGCATGTGGCCTGGTGCGGTTCAGGAGGGGGGGGGGGGCTGGTATGGCATTTCGGGGGGCCCCCATGCATTTTTTTTCTTAATTTCATTTTTTTTCTTAATGCTGTTTTTTAACAATGAACTTTTATGTGTATTGCCATCTCAGACCTAATGCTAACATGACCTGTGTGCAAATATCCTTAAAAAAAAACATAAAAGTGAACCAGCGTAAAAAATAAAAAAAAAAGTCAAGTTTAGAGGTGCGCCGGTTCAACCTATGCAAATGCATTTACTTGCTTGACATTTACTAAGATTTTGCCCGCGCAGTGAACCAAAGCATTTGAATGTGTGCAAATGCCGCTTGCGCATGCGCAGTGCATAAATTGACCTCATGCAGTTCTAAATGTACTTGCAGGCGCAGCAGGCTTGTTCAGAGAAAGTTACTTTATCATTCTATTTTGGGCATATTTGTTACTTGGGCAGTTATTACTATACTTACTCACATCACCCACATCATCCCCATAATATTGGCACTTCCAGCTTAATTTCAATTTTGAGTTGAAGAATGCGTGCGCCATGTCTATAGTGGCGCACAGATCGCCTCCTCCCGTGCCCCGAGAATATTATAGTAAATGGGGAATTGCACTGGGTTACAGGCGCAAATACTTTGTAAATACGAAAATGGCCGTTGCACATCGGCGTGCGCCGCAACTCATGGCGCAAACCATTCGTAAATCAGCCCTATTGTGTGGACATTGTGAGGGGATCCCACTCTCTGCTGAATTGCTTTTATTTTATATTATAGAGATGGCAAAAGATGGTGGCAGGGAACATCCAGAAATCCCAGGAGGACAGAAATTATGTCAGGAAGATCACTTCTGTGGAGTATCCAAGACCCCTAAGAATCCAGAGGCTTATTCAACCTGCTTGACATCACATACAGTATAACTAAAATAGTGTTTTTTAAAGGACTGACCCTATAAATATATATTTTCATATTTCAGATTTGGAAGGGCGTTTAATGTCACAATAAATAAGCACTCAATAAAGATGCTTTTGTCTGTGTCCTTTGTTAACGTTTTTGTTCATTGCATTATGAGTTCTGTGTAAGGTTGTGCAGTATGCTTGTGTGGTGTGCATACAGATTACAGGTCCACTGTAAAGGCTCTGGGTCTGTGTTTGTGGGACCCTTTCATTTAATGGATTAGACTTCATTAAATTTTAGAGCTAGTCTTTCTCTATAAAAATAACATGAGCTGGCAGGTCAGAAATTTTGTAAACAATGAAAAAATGTAATTTTATGCTTCAGGTAAAATCAGATTTTAGCCACTGAACCATGATTGGTAGCTAATGGCCCATGTTTGGAGAATTCCGGCATTGCCTTGCTGTGACTGTGACCTGAGCTGTTCCACTAAATTAGTATTGAGGATTGAAGGCCACCCACTGCCGCAGTATTCACAAGGGCATGTTCTAGGCTGATGAAGGACTAGAAGGTGACAAGCAAAGGCACAAAGTGAGAGGGTATAGATTTTAGCTGTGAAAACTACTGTATATAAAGATCTGGTCTGTCTGTGTAAATGCTGAAACGGGATCTAATATTTATTGACTTATTATAAAAATATAATGCCAGTTGTATTTAGCCACTTGCCGACCTGCTCACGTACATTTACTGCGGCAGGTCGGCTCTCTTGCGCGAACCGATGTACCTGTACGCTGGTCCGTGCAAGGCGCATAGCAAGGAGCATAGCAAGGGTGCGCACGCTGCCGCCGACAAGCGCGCCTGTGCATCCCGTGGACTCGATGTCTGCCGCGATCGCTATGTATAGAGGCAGAACTGGGAACTGCCTATGTATAAAAGACGATTCCCTATTCTGCCTAATGACATGTCAGAAATCTTCTGTTCCCCGTGATCGGGAACAGTGATCTCTGTCATGTCCCAGTAAGCCCATCCCCCCTACAGTTAGAACACACCCAGGGACCACACTTAACCCCTTGATCGCCCCCTAGTGTTAACCCCTTCCCTGCCAGAGAAATTTTTACATTGATCAGTGCATTTTTCACTGATCAATGTAATAATGTCACTGGTCCCCAAAAAGTGTCATTTGTTTTCATATCAAAAGATTTGATCTAATGATTAGGGACCATTCAATCACAATGCAATATGTTGCAGCTCATGCTATTTTTATTTTTTTTTTAGATTTGGATAGAGTAGGTGATGAACGCCAATGGACGCAAACTGTCTGAACATTATGTAACTGCCCTGTTGTTCCTGAGTAGACGTGTTATATAACATAACTGATTCGTTTTGAAATTGTGTGATATTCCAACTATGATTTGGGTTGTGTTTTTACTATGATCTGGCACTGTGCCTGGTGGTCTAAAATCAGAACTAAAGTCTGCTTCACCTACCTTTAGGCCTCGTTCACACAGGTGTACTACAATGTACACCTGTGCAAGGGTCTTGTTTGCTCACAAGGGATATCCAGTTGTTCTGTGCATCTCCATCCGGGCAGTCCCATTCAAGTCATTTGGGATGCAGCTGCTGCTCAGACACATCCACTAATCCCAATCTGACATCCGTGCATTCACAGGTGCACTGCCCCTAAGATTAAAGTAGTATTAAACCTTCATTTAAAAGAAAAAAAAAAACAAACATGTTATACTCACCTGCTCTGTGCAGTGGTTTTGCACAGAGCATCTCCGATCTTCCGCTTTTAGTGACTCTCGTTGGCGCTCTTGGCTTCTCCCCCTGGAAGCACAGCGGGGTGCTCGCTCCTGAACCTTTGCTCTGTGCATCCATAAAACACCAGGGGCCGAGGCTCTCTCCCCCCCCTTGCACTCTCCCTCCTCATTGGCTTACTGGCTGTGCTTGACATTAATGGGAGCCAATGGGCTCCCACTGCTGTCTCAGCCAATGAGGAGGGAGAGTCCTGGGACAGCTGAGCCTATTGTGAACATAGCTAGATTGGACAGAGCTCAGGTAAGGACTGGAAGGACGGGGGGGTGCTAAACACAGAAGGTTTTTTTTTACCTTCATGCGACATATGCAAGCTCTTTTGCTCTCTTGAGTGGCTAGCCCGGGATGATTTTGCTCTCTTGAGTGGCTGGTCCAGGATGATGTAACTGTTCATCCCGACACCAGGCTTATCCAAGATTGTATACTGAACTGCACATACGTGGCTCAGTGTGCAATCTTCCAAAAACTGCTTGTAGGTAGGTAAGTTACTTTTATTGCAGATGAGACATACAGTGTTGTCGACATCAAAAGCCTTCCTGTTAGCACATTTTTTTCAAAGCGATTACCGTTGCTCCGTTTGCTCTTTTATCTGGTTTTCTTTTCTCTATCTGGCACTTGATTTTACAGATAGCGTGTAGCTGACCTCAGCCTGTTTTAGTTTCTACTTTCTGCATTCACATGAAAACACCTCGTGGTCACCAACAGGGAAAACCTGTTTTCTGAAACCTTGGACTTGTTACACAGTCAAATCTCACCTCTTGGAAGAGACAAAGAGCTCTGAGATGCTAAGCTGTAGCACGCAGTGGCAGTGCGTCCATTAAGGGCGCACGGGCGCCGCCCCCTCTCTCCAGCCACCCCCTCTCTCCAGCCACCCCCTCTGTGTAGTATGGATAGATTCATGCATTGCATTGCATGAATCTATCCATGGGCGCTGTAGCCACCCCCTATTCAGCCCCTTTTTGGACGCCGGGTGCCTGAATTACAGCAGCAGGTGGTGTTTTTTGAAGCACCTGATTAGAGCCATAGGCTCTAATAGGCTTCAAAAAAGGTGAACTGCGAGAGCAAACCATTGCGCTTGCAGTCCACCCAGGTGTGTTAGCAAAGCAAATGAATATTTGCTTTACTAACACAGAACCGCCTCTCAGCCAATCAGGAGGCGCGGATGTAATGCCGGTCACCTGATTGGCTGAAAGCAGAGGCGATCCCATTGGCCGCCTAACAGAACAGGAAGAAGATGCGCATGGAGGACACAGGAGCCATCGCCGCGCTACCTGTCCCACAGCTCACCGCCTGACCCGCTGCCTGACCCGCCACCATGATGGGGTAAGTGCCGGGCAGACAGTGGGCGGGCGAGCGGGTGGGGAGGCACAGTGACTGCATATTATTGGCACAGAGGCTGCAATTAATGGGGCACAGTTGGCTGCATTTGCTGGACACAATGGCTGCATATTATTGGCACAGAGACTGCAATTGATGGGGCACAGTTGGCTGCATTTGCTGGGCATAGTGACTGCATATTATGGGCACAGAGGCTGCAATTGATGGGCACAGTTGGCTGCATTTGATGGGCACAGAGGCTGCATATGATGGCCACAGTTGGCTGCATATTATGGGCACAGTTGACTGCATATGATAAGCACAGCTGGCTGCATATTATGGGCACAGTTGGCTGCATATGATGGGCACAGTTGGCTGCATATTATGGGCACAGTTGGCTGCATTTGCTGGGCACAGAGGCTGCATATGATGGGCAGAGTTGGCTGCATATGATGGGCTGCATATGATGGGCACAGTGGCTGCATATGATGGGCAGAGTTGGCTGCATTTGCTGAGCACAGAGCCTGCATATGATGGGCACAATTGGCTGCATATGATGGGCACAGTGGCTGCATATGATGGGCACAGTGGCTGCATATGATGGATAGAGTGGCTGCATATGATGGGCAGAGTTGGCTGCATTTGCTGGGCACAATTGGCTGCATATGATGGACACAGTGGCTGCATATGATGGGCACAGTGGCTGCATATGATGGGCACAGTGGCTGCATTTGATGGCACAGTGGCTGCAATTGATGTTTTCGTTTCAGTATTTTTCAGATTTTTCAGTTCGTTTGCGCCCCCTCAAAAATTTTGAGCACCAGCCGCCACTGATGGTAGGGCTACACAAACCTGTAGGGAGATTTCATGATAAAACTAAAGAAACTCTAAGGAATTAGCACAAACATTATCTGCTTTTCAGATGTACAGTGCCTTGAAAAAGAATGCATACCCCTTGACATTTCCCACATTTTGTCATGTTACTATCAAAAAGGTAAATGTATTTTATTGGAATTTTATGTGATAGACCAACACAAAGTGGCACATAATTGTGAAAGGAACAATAGTGAAAGGAAAATGAGAAATGGTTTTCATTTTTTTTTTACAAATAAATATCTGAAAAGTGTGGCGTGTATTTGTATTCAGCTGCCTTTAGTCTGATAGCCCTAATTAGAATCTAGTGGAACCAATTGCTTTCAGAAGTCACCTAATTAGTAAATAGAGTCCACCTGTGTGTAATTTAATCTTAGCATAAATACAGCTCTTCTGTGAAGCCCTTAGAGGTTTGTTAGAGAACCTTAGTGAACAAACAGCATCATGAAGGCCAAGGAACGCACCAGAGAGGCCAGGGATAAAGTTGTGGAGAAGTTTAAAGCAGGGTTAGGTTATAAAAAAATATCCCAAGCTTTGAACATCTCATGGAGCACTGTTCAATCCATCGTCTGAAAATGGAATAAGGTTGGCACAACTGAAAACCTACCAAGATATGGCCGTCCACCTAAACTGACAGGCCGGGCTAGGAGAGCACTAATCAGAAAAGTAGCTAAGAGGCCCATGGTAACTCTGGGGGAGCTGCAGAGATCCACAGCTAAGGTGGGAGAATCTGTCAAATCTGGCCTTTATGGAAGAAGGGCATGAAGAAAGTCGTTGTTGAAAGAAAGCCATAAGAAGTCCTGTTTGCAGTTTGCGAGAAGCCATGTGGGGAACACAGCAAACATGTTGGTCAGATAATACCAAAATGTAACTTTTTGACCTAAAAGCAAAACGCTATGTGTAGCAGAAAACTAACACTGCACATCACCCTGAACAGATCATTCTCACTGTGAAACATGATAGTGGAAGCATCGTGTTGTGGGGATGCTTTTCTTCAGCAGGGACAGAGAAGCTGGTCAGAGTTGATGGGAAGGTGGATGGAGCCAAATACAGGGCAATCTTAAGACCCATACACACAATCTGACTTTTTGAGAACAAACATGCAAATTAGCTGTTTTAAGGCAACATCCGACCGTGTGTACGCTCTATCGGACCAACTTTTTCAGTTTTCATCTGAATTTTGTTTGCTGTGCGAACGGACCAACTTTTTGGCAACAAAAGTCAGATGGAGCAAAGTCCGATCGTGTGTACACAAAGCCATCGGACTTTTGTACAAAGTACAAACACGCATGCTCAGAACCAATGCAAAAGATCAGACAACAATACAGAAGTTGACCAAAGGTGGCGCTGGAGTATTTGAATGTCCTCTTTTGAAGTTTCGTCAGTATGTTGAAACGTCACTACGTTCATGTTTGTTGCCTAAAAAGTCAGATCGTGTGTATGCAATACAAACTTGGGGCCAACGCCCTTTGTACAAAAATCCACGGGAAAGTTTGTACAAAGTCCGATCGTGTGTATGTGTGTAGGCTTTACACACTCTTAAAGGGACAGTTTCATGTGCACCACCTCACAGAAGGGCCCCAATGTCACTGGTTTAAAGAGGAAGTAAAGCCTCTTTAAAAAAAAAAAGACAACCTGCAAGGCAAAGGCATAATGAGCTAGTATGCATACCATACTAGCTCATTATGAAAAACTTACCTGAAAACGAAGGAGTGACTTCCGGGTCTCGCCGCTCCAGCGATATCATTCGCTGGAGCGGCGATGACGTCACTCCCGCGCATGCGGATGAGATCGGCATATTGCCGTGAGAGCGGCATACTCAGTGCGCTCTCAGTGCGCCTGCGCGCCGCTGTCTACGGCGCATGCGCCGTAGACAGCGATGCCTTTTCATCGCTAAATATCTCCTAAACCATGTAGGTTTAGGAGATATTTATTGGACCTACAGGTAAGCCTTAATCTAGGCTTACCTGTAGGCCAAAGTCATGTGGAAGGGTTTACTTCCACTTTAACATTTTTCACACTAGGTGCCAGATATCACTACAGAATGCCCTCCAGGACACTTTCTTTGAATTGGTTATTACAGAGTTACTGTGTATACTTCCTTTACTGACATTATATACCTCATGGCTTATGGGGTTCCTTATTAATGCTGTGGAATCCATGTTAGTTTGGTTTAGTGTTAATGTGGTGTAAGCTACATGCCATACTTAAGGCTAGCAATCATATTAACCTAATGTATTCTAAAAAAATCTTTGCCCATTAATTGGTTTCTGTTACCTTGCCTTGCCTTAATATGCTTATTCTATGTGCCCCCAAGTTGCTTGTGGCCTCTTTTCCGTGTACTGTACAGGTGTGAGCAGCCTCCAAATTACAACTAGAAGTGTCAGTGGGGTCTGAGCATCTTAAAGAGTTGTGGCAGAACAAGGAACTCATCATATCTACCTAAATTTTAAAGAATGTGGATACAATAATAAAGAAATTACTTATTAAACCTAGATCAATACACAGGTAGTCCATTCAAAGCATTGAAAGGCTAATAAGTCATCATGGGTGTCCTGTGCAAGCCCTATGTTTTACTATACAGTGTGGATGGACAAATCCCCCCGCTTGGCTCTGTCAGAATGCCTGATCAACGACTGCATTTATTTGGATGAAAGCCACTGTTCATCTGACAATTTTCTGTTCGGCGCCTTTGATTTTGCAGGTGGAGGATGTCGCCACCCACTATTTGTATGTCAAAAAAGGGTTAAAATCCTGCGCTTATCCTACTCTCCTGGTGGAAGTGTGACTATTAAAATGAAGAAATCAAACATATAGATACATAAATGAAAATAAATAGATAAAGAAAATCTGCAACATAAAACATCCGAACCCCTACCATAAGCATAGATAATTAAAAGAAACAGGTGCGCTAATCTACAAAAATATTCACACTGCAAAAATACACATGACAAAAGTTTATGGGCATAAAGTCCACTCCTACTGAAACAAGTGCTTAAAAAATGTGCATACAAAATGTCCAATTGGCAAACCCTTATACAAAAGGGAACTGAGTGAACCAAGTATGTGAAAACCTCTGTGCTCTTCAAGGAAATTGGGTGAACCAAATATAAGGGAACTTCAGTGCTCTTGAAAACACAAAGACTTTAATATCCCATCACCACATAGATTCACTTCTTACACGATAGCAGTAGTCTCACAATGGGCTCCACCCGACTAATTTCTCCATAATAGGCTTCAGCTAGGAAAGGAGGCTCCCTGCTGAAGCCTATTATGGAGAAACTAGTCGCAAACCCATATGCAGCTCCACCCATAATGTCTCAGAATCAGCACTTTCTCCATCAACAATGGCCTTTTTCATACTCACTTTGAGATCCCCTCTTACTTAGAGATGGACGCCGGTTTTACGCTCTTCCTCTGAAAGACAGCATAGCCAGGACTATTATTAGCCCAATACTCTGAAGAATAAAGCCGCTGATATTTAGCAATACCAATTAAATCATAGTTCTCTTAATGCATCAAAGCTTCTGATTATATTTTGCTTGGGAGACCCCTGGCATTGGGTTGTTTTGGTCACAACCCAACTTTTGGGATTTTTTTCCACTTTTGTTATTGGGACAAATAGAGAGGGTGAATCTCCCTTTTAGCAGCGTAGATGGCATTAAAAGCCAGACAGGTATTCTAATCCCTCTACACTCTATCCAAGGCTAAAAAAACGTTTTGATTTTTGTTATACTTTCAAATATAACTAAAGGCTCCATTTTGTTTTAAAAAATAACAAACATGCTATACTTACCTGCTTTGTGCAATGGTATTGCAAAGAGCAACCCCGATCCTCCTGTTTTCAGGTTCCCCGCCGGTGCTCAAGGACACCACTGCCAAATGTCCCTATAGCAAGCTGCCCACCAGTCCATCCTCATTGGCTGTGATTGACAGCAGTGGGAGCCAATAGGGTATCATACTCCTCTGGCAATAAGGCTCCAGACTCCACCACACTTCTCCTTCATCCAAGGGATCCTCTGAGAGAAGACACCAATCCTCCTCAAACAGGACTTTCATCCACTAGCTATCCAACTTGGGTGCTGTACCCTCCTTGACTAGGGCAGCTTGAGGATTCTTTGCTAGGACAAACAGGCTTCTGGGTTAGTGAGCACAAGAACTTCTGCAAGCCGCTTCTCAAATATTTTTATCCTCCCTATCATGCTCCACTGGCCAAGAACCTCCTAGTGGTTGCCAGAGGGGAGACAATACACAATGACCAAAGATTGCCACCGCCTCCCATATTAATGCCAGTGACACACAGTGGAAGCAGCAGGAAACAGCAGCAATCCTGAACCTAGAGGACAGGCAAGTGAAAAGGCCACATATCGGCCTGAGCAAAACCTATTATCCAGCAAATGAAATTTACTAGACACAGGGTGGCTACACTAAAAATGATAGTTCTTGCTGATGTGATCGGCTCACTGAATATGTAGCAATTTTTCTACTACAGTACTACTACAATGCTGGTTATTATAAGGTTATACAAAGCTAACCATTTTACTTAGCACTGCCAAAGCAAAATGAAACTGGAATGCATGCATCAGTTTCAACAGAACTGTAGGGTAGTTAGGCTGGTAAACATATGAAAAGAGGCTCATAGTGACACTGGCTGGTTGGAAATAGTCAATGTGTGAAATATTTATAAGCAATATTTCATAAATAAAGAAAATACTTACATTTCCTGACACTAAGATTCAAGACCTGGGACTGCTCGTAGAAATCCGTGCCTCTTATCAGGACCACCCTGGGCCTCTTCTCCACATTATTATACAAAGCTAACCATTTTACTTAGCACTGCCAAAGCAAAATGAAACTGGAATGCATGCATCAGTTTCAACAGAACTGTAGGGTAGTTAGGCTGGTAAACATATGAAAAGAGGCTCATAGTGACACTGGCTGGTTGGAAATAGTCAATGTGTGAAATATTTATAAGCAATATTTCATAAATAAAGAAAATACTTACATTTCCTGACACTAAGATTCAAGACCTGGGACTGCTCGTAGACATCCGTGCCTCTTATCAGGACCACCCTGGGCCTCTTCTCCACATTATTATTCACTCTGTAGTTTATTAAAAATACCCAGTCTTTTCTCATTTAGCACAAAATGTATAACAATGATTTTTCAGTTTTTTAAATACCGAATAAGCTTTTTGGACATCTACAGTATATAATCTAAAGTCTAGTTATATTACTTTCAAAGTAATGATAAAGTGTATTCTTTACCTTTATATGTATATTACATGCATTATTTTGTAAACGTCTATGCTTTTATGCTATAATCCCAGTAAATTTGCAGGTTTGTTACATAAATCTGCATTTATAGGAAAAACGAAGACATTCCATATCAGTCTTGTACAGACTTGAAAGAACTATGTCAGCAGTAAGAAAATATTCAGAAATGTGGAAAGCTGTACTTTCTGCACTTAAGCAAAGTTAGGACAGTGCACTGGGATGAAGATTCTGTAAAAAATGTCATACTTTTAAAATTCACACTTATTTTGCATAGCAGGCACCTCCAGCTGCCTAAAATGTCACCCAGATACACTATATTGTCAAAAGTATTGCTAGGACTTGTACTTGACATCTATGATGTCCTATTAGCCTTCTAATACCCCGTACACACGGTCGGACATTCGACCACAAAATCCGTCTGATTTTTTTCAACGGATTTTGTCGAAACTTGTGTTGCACGCACGCGGTCGCACAAAGTTGTCGGAAAATCCGAATGTTCCGAACGAGGTGACGTACAAAACGTACGACTGGACTACATAGAGGCCAGTAGCCAATAGCTTTCGTCTCCAAATTTCTTCTGAGCATGTGTGGCACTTTGTGCGTCAGAATTCTATACACACGATTGGAAAAAGTCTGATCGCATTTTTTTGTCGGAAAATTTTAGGTCCTGCTCTCAAATTTTTTTGTTGGAACTTTGTGCGTCAGAATTCTCTACAGACGATCGGAAAAAGTCTGATCGGATTATGTTGTCGGAAAATTTTAGATCCTGCTCTCAAACTTTTTCCGTCGGAAATTCGGACAGAAAAAGCCCGCTAGGGCCCACACACGATCGCATTTTCCGACAGCATAATCCGATCGGACTTTTCCCGTCGGAATTTCTGACCGTGTGTACAAGGCATAATGCCCTGTACACACGGTCGGATATTCCAATGGAAAAAGTCTGATCGTATTATGTTGTCAGAAAATCCGATCGTGTGTGGGGTCTAGCGGGCTTTTTTAGTCCGAATTTCCGCCGGAAAAAATTTGAGAGCAGGATCTAAAATTTTCCGACAACATAATCCGATCAGACTTTTTCCATTGGAATATCCGACAAAGTGCCACGCATGCTCAGAAGAAATTTGGGGACAAAGGCTATTGGCTACTGGCCTCTACGTAGTTTTGTTTTGTACGTCACCTCGTTCGTAACGATCGGATTTTACGACAACTTTGTCCGACCGTGTGTGTGCAACACAGGTTTTCGGACAAAATCAGTTGGAAAAAATCAGACGGATTTTGTGGTCGGAATGTCCGACCGTGTGTACAAGGCATTACACTTTGAATGGCATACCTGTGAATTGATCTAGGTTGGACAAATTATTTCTTTATAAAGTTATCCCCACTCGTTACAAATAAGGGTTAAATAATATATCCTTACCTGAAAAGCATATACAGTTTTGCTCATAAGTTTACATACCCTGGCAGATTTTATGATTTCTTGGCCATTTTTCAGAGAATATGAATGATAACACAAAAGCTTTTCTTTCACTCATGGTTAGTGTTTGGCTGAAGCCATTTATTACCAATCGTCTGTGTTCACTCTTTTTAAATCATAATCACAACAGAAACTACCCAAATTACCCTGATCAAAAAAGTTCCTGTAAATTCTTGGGCTGTCTTGAATGAATGAATGAATGAATGAATAACTTGTATAGCGCTACAATGCGAACTGAATCGCCTCAAGGCGCTGTATTGGCATTGGTTGTCGAGCTTCTAGAAGAGGTGGGTCTTGAGTTTCTTCCTGAAGGCCTGATGGTTTTCTTCCATGCGAATGTCGGTTGGTAGAGCGTTCCATAGCCGTGGACCTTGGACAGCGAATCTCCGTTCCCCCTTTGATTTGTAACGGGATTTAGGAATGAGGAGAAGATTTTGATTCGCCGATCGAAGACTGCGATTCGGTGTGTAGTATTTTATTTTCTCGCAAAGGTATTGCGGGGCGTTTCCATGTGCGCATTTGTGGGTGAGGCAGAGGGTCTTGAATGCGACCCGATTCCTTACATTTAGCCAATGTAGGTTCCTCAGGGAGGGGGTGATGGATTCCCAGGGCTTTTTCCCTGTTATCAGCCTTGCCGCTGTGTTTTGGATAAGTTGTAAGCGTGCAAGTTGATATTGGGGTAATCCTATGTAAAGGGAGTTAGCATAGTCGAGTCGAGAATTGATGATCGATCCAACTACCACTGCTTTGTCCTCTTTTGGAATGAAGGGGAGGAGTCTGCGTAGCATGCGGAGCAGATGGTGAGAACCACTGACCACTGCTCCTATTTGGGCATCCATTGACATTTCTGAGTCAAAAATGACTCCGAGACTCTTAGCCTTGGTCCTTGGGGCGATGGTCTGTCCAAAGATGGTAGGAGGTGTCCAAGGGATCTTGGTTCGGGGGTTATGATTAGCATGTAGAATAAGAAGTTCTGTTTTTGATTCATTAAGTTTGAGGGAGCTAGTAGTCATCCAGTCGTCTATCATAGTGAGGCATTTGCCTAATTGCTGATGATGGTCTTTTTGTCCGGTGATACGAAAATATAATTGAGTGTCGTCGGCGTATGAGTGGAAGCAGAGGTCTGATCTTCTGATGATGTTGAGGAGTGGGCGAATGTAGATGTTGAAGAGCACTGGCGACAAAGGTGATCCTTGAGGGACTCCACAGGAGATTGCCCGGGTTTCAGAGGTGAAACCTCCTAGTTTCACTGTCTGAGAGCGATTTCCTAGGAAGGATGCGAACCATTGCAGATCTGAGCCAGTGACTCCTGCTACTTCTGTGAGGCGGATGAGTAGAGTACTGTGGTCCACAGTATCAAACGCTGCACTGAGGTCTAATAGTACCAGGAGACATGAATCTCCGTCATCCGCTGCTTCGAGGGCATCATCCCAAATCTTCAGGAGTGCGGTTTCTGTCCCATGGCCTGGGCGGAATCCTGATTGTAATGGGTCCAGGAGTGTGTGTGTGTCCAGGTGGCGTTGTATCTGTTGTACTACCGCTTTCTCCATAATCTTGGAGATGTTGTTTAAGCTTGTTATTGGTCTGCGATGATTGGGGTCCCGTGGGTCGAGGTTGGGTTTCTTTAGCAGGGGTTTGATGATGCCTTGTTTGAGGGCGCCTGGGACAATCCCTTCATTGAACGATTGATTTATGAGGTGCGTTATGGTGGGAGCCAGGATGTCGGAGCATTCTTTCAGGAGTTTTGTGGGGATGATGTCAATGGAGGATGTGCTGTCTCTGAGATTTTTGATGATGTTTTTAGTAGTATCCGTGGTAATTGGGATCAGAGAAAACTTTGGTGGTTGTGGGATGTTTGTGTCGATATCGACTTTTTGCTCTGGTTGACTGCCGTCGGATGTCTTTTTCTGACCAATTGTTTTCCTGATGTTGTCGATTTTATTGATGAAAAAATCAGATAATTCATTGCAGAAATCTTGGGTTTCATTAGCGGGGGGCTCTAAGCATGCCGGGTTCATCGACTGAGCGACTATTTTAAAAAGTTCCCGGGGGCGGTTTAAGGCGGCTGAGATGGTATTTGAGAAATGGTCTTTTTTTGCTTTGAAGATTGCCTTCTGATAATTCTGTGTGAGTCCTTTGTATTTTGTGTGATTTCCATTGGTGGGATTTATTCTCCATGCTCTTTCGGCTCTTCTGCGTTCTTGCTTGAGTAGCGTGAGCGAGCTATTGAACCATCCTGCGTTTTTCCTCTTGATGAGTGTTCTGCGTTTTGGAGCCACTGAGTCTGCTGATTGTAGTAATGCATTGTTTAGGGAGCTGAGAGTTTGCTCCGATGAGTGGGTTAAATTCAGAGTTGCTACTTTGTTTGATAAGGTGGTTTTGAAGGAATCTGAGTGCAGTTTTTTCTGCGATCTGGTCCAATGCGTTGTTGTTGCAGGTTTCTGGTTTTGGTGGGTGATGTTGGTGGAAATTTTGAATTTGATGGCGTGGTGATCCGTCCATGGTAGTGGTATGTTGTCTACTGTGTTTATGTCCAGATTTTGTTTGAAGATGAGGTCCAGAGTGTGTCCTGATCCGTGTGTGGGGGTCTTTATCAGTTGCTGGAGACCCAGTTCTTCCAGTTGACTGATGCAGGCGGACGCGATAGGGTCTTGGGTAGAGTTTGCCCAGAGGTTGAAGTCTCCAAGTACCAGGAGGTTTTTGGATTTCAGTGTGTGTATTGAGATAAACTCCGTGAGGGGTGTGAGCAGATTGGTCTTTGGTCCTGGTGGTCTATAGCAAAGTAGAATGTGGGTGGTGTCATGGGGTGTTGATTGAAGATGTAGTGTCAGTGTTTCCATAAAAGGCACTGGGTTCTGTAAGATTGGTTTGGTGAGCGCCAGGTGCGATTTAAAAATCACTGCTAGGCCTCCTCCTTTTTTTCCTATCCGATGTTCGGTTAGGATCCTGTAGTTCTCCGGCACCAATTCGGTGAGGATGGTGTTGCAGTCGGGCGTTAGCCAGCTTTCCGTGATGAAGAGGCAGTCTATATTGTTTTGGGTGATGAAGTCGTGTACTTCTAGTCTGTGTTTGGCTGCAGATCTGGTGTTGATCATGGCGCATGTTAATTGTTGTGGTTGGGTTGGTATCTTCCTGTTTTTGCAGGTTGATTGTAGGTCGGTCTTTAATAGATGTTCTTTTCGTAGAATTTTTTGAATGGGAGCTGGTAATGTAGCGGTGGAGTTTCTTAATCTGTGGAGGACTTCTGCTGAATATTTAAAGTAGCACATGGCCAGAGGGTGAAGTGATCCTGGGATGACTGAGCTGATGATCCGGATCCGGGTCTGTCCTGTTATCAGTGTAAGTATCAGACTTGCCGCCGCATAGACTAAAGCCAGCAAGTTGATCGTGTGGTGCCCTATGTGTGAAGATACTGATCCTGATCCGTATCCGGGTTAGTCCTGTTATCAGTCCGGGCATCAAACTTGCCGCCGCGTAGACTAAAGCCAGCAAGTTGATTGTGTGGAGCCCTATGTGTGAGGACTTGGTTTGGTTGGGTAGTAGGTTCCTGGCTGTTCCTGCTGCCTCTGCTTGTCGCGAGGGATCCTAGACCAGACAAATGCTGCTGATGACAGCTGCGGTGTGATGCTTAGTTGGGGCGAATAGTTCCTGTAGGGGTGGTGGGGGCCTGTTGAACCTACTGCCCTCTCGTTGATCCAGAGGAAGGCGAAAAACCCCTCACTGTGCTGGCCAATTGCTCAGCGAGTGGGAAAAAAATTCCTTCCTGACCCCAAGAGGCGGTCGGACCGCAGTACCCTGGATCAACTGCTAGTGGGGGGGGGGGGGGATCCTGAAAGCTTACCTGTTAGGAGATACTCCCTGAAGCGCTTGCTGTGTTGCCTGGTGCGTCTGCGATGAAGTTGGTTGCGGGGTAGGGGTGTGCTGAAGGGGGGTGGGCACGCCGGCCTGCCAAAAGGAGGGAAGGGTAAGCAGGGGGGGTGGGATAAGGTGGGATGAGTCTCCTCCGCAGCCGGTTTCTTCCTCGTCTATCAAACTAGAACCGAGGCGATGGCGGCTGTGGATGTAACCCCACCTGGGTGCTGACCTGTGGTGGATGGAGTGCCCGAAGTATCTGCTGGGGGTCCGGGAGGTCCTGGGGATGTCCTTGTGGTAGCAGGGTGTACCAAGATGGCCGCCGGACTAGGCCCAATCTGCTGACTGACCTGGTTCTGATGGCTCCCGGTTCTGCGGTGAGTGTTGCAGGGCTGGAGGGCTTGGAAGCAAGGGGGGGGGACTCGCCGCAGCCCAGTTGACCAGAGAAGAGGGCTGGAGAGGCGATGGGGGAGGCGGATGGCCGGGACTAGGCCGAAGCCGGGGGCTCTCCTGTCAGCTGATGCCCGGAGGGGGCAGTGGTCGGTGCAGGGGAGGTGAGGGGCCAGTAGGTTGCAGGGGCCCACGGGGACCGCGGTGGGGTCCGGATGGTGGGCACGGACTGGGTCCTCTTGGATGGGCGAGTGGGGAAGCAGATGGCCGACTTCGGCCGGGACTAGGCCGGAGCCGGGGGCTTGCCTGGATGCTGCTGCCCGATGAGCGGTCGCGGCCGGCGCGAGAAGGCGCCAATGAATTGAGGGGGACTTCGGGGCCTGCGGGATCCGCAGTGGGGTCGGTGGATGGGTGGATGGGGGCACTGGTTGGGTCAGTGACACAGCGCCGGCCGGCTAGGCCAAAGCCGCGGTGTTTCCTGGAGGCCTGCCCGGCGGGTAGGCTGCCTGGCGGGCTGCGGTGCGTGCGGCGGTGATGGATGCCGCGAGAAGGTGTGTGGGGGGCCGGGGGGTCGTGTACCCGGTCCCCGTGCCTAGGGGTGGGGGCCGGATGTCGGTACAAGGCTGATGGGGGTCCAGGGAAGGCTGGAAGGCTGGAGGGCCTGAAAGGCCTGAACGGCCGGAGCCTAGGACGGCCTAGGACGGAGCAGCTGGAGCTGGAGCAGCTGGAGCAACTGACAGCACGTCAGACTGACAGAAGCCTGAATGCCTGAGTCTTGCATGAACTGCACGTATGAGATCTCCCCAGAGTGGCTCAATGATATTGAGGTCAGGAGACTGAGATGGCCTCTCCAGAACCTTCACTTTATTCTGCTGTAGCCAATGACAGGTCGACTTGGCCTTGTGTTTTGGATCATTGTCATGCTGGAATGCCCAAGTACATCCCATGCGCAGCTTCCTGGCTGATGAATGCAAATGTTCCTCCAGTATTTTTTGATAACATACTGCATTCATCTTGCCATCAATTTTGACCAAATTTCATGTGCCTTTGTAGCTCACACATCGCCAAAACATCAGCAATCCACCTCCATGTTTCACAGTAGGAATGGTGTACCTTTCATCATAGGCTTTGTTGACTCCTCTCCAAATGAAGCGTTTAGCCTGGGTTCAGACTATAGCGAATTCGCAGCGGGGCAAAATACTGCGAATTCGCAGGACATTGGAAGACCCATTGTTTTCAATGGGGCACGTTCACACATGTCTGGTGCATGCGCAATGCGAATTGTCGAAAAGACGCAACCGTCCTTGGTGCGTTGCGGGACGGATCAGGTGCGAATTCAGGCTCATTATCTTCTATGGGCACGCATCTGATTCGCATCTGGCTTGCGTCCTGAACAGAAATTCGCGCCACTCAAACACCTCCCCTTCTTCCTGTTCCTCCCCTGTGTCTTTTGAAATCTGAAATGGAACCAGCATGTCCAAAAGAGGCCGAAAAGTGTCATCAAAGGAGAAAGAAGCAGTGGATTGTGAGGAGTTGATCAGACTTGTGAGGGACAAACCAATGATTTATGACACCACGCATCCTAAATATAAGGACAACGTTGCCAAAAGACGTGCATGGCAGGAAATTGGCAGAGACCTCTTGCCAGAGTGGAACAGGTGCTCTTCCCAAGTTCAGGCTGACAAATGTTTTTTTTATTACCATTTACTACCTGTATATGCTGTTCTGTATTTTTTAGATGGTGGACATTAATTTAATTTCTTTGATTTTACCCAACAGCATGTGGTCACCCCCAAATCTGTACCAGGCCACATGCTGTAAACATTGTGCACATAACAGCTTTATCTAGTGATGGTTGAGTCCCTAAATAAATGCATATTCTTATAATTTCTAAGGTTAGTAATATGACATACACCAGAAATGTGAGATAAAAAAGTTTTATTTTTCATAGCCAAAATTACATACAACACTTTTCATACAGCACACTTAGCATTATATTATCATGCATTTACATCCAGCCAAAAAATACATATTTATTTTTAGTCAATACAATTCATCTGCAAAGGCACCTCCCCAGCTGGTGACAAAAAAAATTCTTAAATTCTTCTCTAATAAGTGTACCAGTAGTGGTGCCCCTAGGAATATTGCAATGTGCTGCCTCCATGTTATGGGTCAGGGAATCTTCAAAAAGAAACCCATCTCTTTCACGCACATAGTTGTGCAGGGCACAGGCAGCTTTAATTGCACTGATCGCATGATCTATACTGAGGTTAATAGAAGTATGCAGGAATCTCCACTTATTGCAAAGAATTCCAAATGTACATTCTACTACTCTGCGTGCCCTAGTCAGCCTATAATTGAACACTCTTTTTTCAGTTGTCAGAGAGCGACTTGAATAAGGCCTGAGCATGTTCTGGGACAATGCGAAAGCTTCATCTCCCACAAATACATGTGGGAGGAGAGGCTCTGTAGTCCCTGGCAGGGCAGAATTATTGAGCAAGTCTAGTGTATTGTCACGCAGCATGCGGCCAAATGAGGAATGTGAGAATACACTAGAATCTGAGCTGCTGCCATAAGAACCTACATCAACAAATTTATAATTTGCGTCTGCCACTGCCATTAATACCAACAAAAAATATTTTTTATAATTAAAAAATTGGCTCCCACTAGCTGGAGGCTTGAGGATGCGTACATGTTTGCCATCAATGGCTCCAAGACAGTTGGGGAAGTTGCATCTCTCCCAGAATAGGTCCGCTATCATCAGCCATTCTTCTGGTTTGGGCTTCTTCATCACAATGTCCTTCAGTTCTTCCCATATGACTAGGCAGGTAGCATGAACAATGCCACTAATCGTTGATTTTCCAACCTTGAATTCATAGTGCAAACTGTTGCTAAGTACCTAAAATTACAAAAAATAAAACAAATCATTATGTTGTTCTTTATTTTTCAGTGCGCTACTTACAGACAAGATGGTGTAGCATACGTGATGCTTACAGAAAATACATGAGGCACCTCAGAGAAACAAGGAGTGGCTCGGGGGCACCGACTAGGGTACCCTATATGTATGCCAGGGACTTGGATTTTCTACAACCCATAGTGGAGATGAGGGAGTAAGTTTTCATTAACATAATCTATGTAACGCAAAATCTGGTAATCATCAATATGCCGAGTTAATTTTTTAAATTTTTACTATATAAAACAGGACAGAATCTAGTTGGGAGGAGCAAGATGTTTTGGAGGAAGAACAAGAACAACAAACAGAGGAGGAAGCACCCATTGATATTCCAGAAGACACAGAGGATTTAGCACTAATCCAAACATCTTCCAGTCTCTGGGAAACTCAGCTAGAAGAACAATGTTCAGGGGCAGAGGAGGCTGTTCCTGGGCCATCCTCTGCTCCTGCACAAATTGATCAGCCTGGCAAAGTGCCACGGAGGCATCCAGCAGTATCCCAACCAGACCTAAGTGAGCGCTTATGAGACATGTTAAAAAACATGACGGGAAAGGTGGATGCATTTTTATGTCCCGATACAATCCTGGCGCTCAGTTTTGTACCCCTAATTAAAAAGATACCCCCAGAGCGGTACTATGAAATGCGCAAAACTATAGAAAAAATGCTGCACTCCTTCTCCCAGCCACAGGAGGAAGCTGCATTTAAATACCCAAATGTGCCCCAACCAAGACCTCCCCATCACTACCCAAGATACCCGCACTACCCTGAGCAGCAACACCATCCTTAGCCCTATAATCCACCATCATATCCCTCAAGTTATGACAGGCCAATCTCCAGATATGAAGGGCCACCCAGTAACCTTCCCTATCCCATCCCATCCCCACTTCCTTTAATTAGGGCCCCCCCCCCAAACTCAGGGTATGTATGGGCAAAGTCAACATGGGGAGGCTAGGCCTGCTCCCCACACTGCCAGTGATGACCCAGCTTCTGCAACTCAATACTCCTATGAGGCCCCTTTCCAAAAAACATATCAGAATCTGTGATGTGGTCTGTTCATGGTTAAGGACCCACATGACACATTTTGATAGAACAGGGAAGAGGCCTACTTGACAGACAAGTGTTTGGATTTTAAGTTATTGCAGAGTTAATTTATGTTTTATACATGGGTAAAGTTTATATTTTTATCATATTTTATGATACGTGAATAAATAATTATTCCTACATTTTTTGTGCGGTCATATTTTAACAAATACCCAGGTTAAAAAACATAACAAAAAACAAAAACATGGTCAATATAACGCATGAAAAATGACATGAGTGATGATAATTACCTTAATGTGATCAATAATCTTTCAGCAGGCTGGATACTTGGTCTGAAGCTCGTGTTCTGACGCTGCAAGCGACGGGAGATTAAGCCCAGCAATTCGTCAAAACTGAGTAAAAAAAAAAAAACATCATAAATACATGTGGGAAAAACATTGGGGCATACTGTAAAAAAAAAGTAAGGTAAGTGGTTAAGGACATTATTTAGGGTAACAAGGCAGGCATCCTTAGTTCCAATCTAATTATGGCTAAATAAGTGACAGGAACAAAAAAAAGGCATATGGGTCCTCATTTCAACAAAGAAGAAGCCACTGGCCTTTTAAATTAATAGTAACAATTGTCTGAGCCAAAAATGCTAAACAAAGCTGCGTGGCAGCAGCACCACCCACAAAGCAACTTGTGACTAGCAATTTTGGGCCAAGGTATTTGGGGGTAAAACATCCAAAAAGAAAAAAAAGGAAATAGGACCTGGCTTACACCAGGAGGGGGGTGCAAGGTGAGGATAATTTAGTGCCCTTAAGGTTGCATGCTGAAATAATGTACAGTTGGTATTTTGGGGGGAGGGGGGGACAAGGCTTATTAGTTACAATAATCTTAACATAACATAATCACACATAGGTTAGACTGGATGGACTTGGGTCTTGCAAATATAAAAAACACTATACATCTAGGACTACAAATTAAGTACGGTTTGGCAGAAACAATACTCACCTACTAATTGACATGCGGGTGAAATTGAAAAATTTCCCTTCATGCCCACGGAGGTGCCCATACAATATCATGAACTGGCCTCATTCTTCTCGATTTGCAATGATGGGATGAACCCAGTATCTTCTTCTTCTCCGCATCCTTCTGCGATTTTATTCTTCCAGCAAGATTGCTGCTGTGGCAGCAACAACAGTTGGCATGATCATTGGCAGAGCAGCACACATCTTGCAACGAAACACACACAACACAGGTACAGACTGCTGGACAACCAGAAAGTGTAGACTGAGCTACAAGGTTTTATAAGCAGCCGCACAATCAGCCAAAAAGCTTGGTCAGCACAAAATTAGCAACTCAAATTAGGCAGGAAGGGTTACTAATGAATTTGCTGCGGCTTCGCACCGAAAACGCGAACAATCTGCAGAACAGCCGGCGTTTCACTGCGCAGTCACGCAGGGCCCTGAAATCGCAACGCACTAGTCTGAACCCAGGCTTATGGTTGTGGCCAAAAAGCTCAATTTTGGTCTCATCACTCTGAATGACTTTGTGGCAGAAGGTTTGAGGCTTGTCTCTGTGCTGTTTGGTGTTTTGTGAGCAGGACACTTTGTGGCATTTGCGTAGTAATGGCTTTTTTCTGGCGACTCGACCATTCAGCCCATTTTTCTTCAAGTGCCCCCTTATTGTGCATCTTGAAACAGCCACATGACATGTTTTCAGAGAGTCCTGTATTTTACCTGAAGTTATTTGTGGGTTTTTATTTGCATTCCGAACAATTTTCCTGGCAGGTGTGGCTGAAATTTTAGTTGATCTACTTGACCGTGGTTTGGTTTCAACAGAACATCTAATTTTTCACTTCTTGATTAGAGTTTGAACACTGCTGATTGGCATTCTCAATTCCTTGGATATCTTTTTACATTCCTTTCCTATTTTGTAAAATTCAACTACCTTTTCCCGCAGATTCTTTGACAATTCTTTTGCTTTCTCCATGACTCAGAATCCAGAAACGTCAGTGCAACACTGGATGAAAGATGCAAGGGTCTGTCAGGATTCCAGAAACGAATTGACCTTTTATACACACACATTAATTACAAGCAAACAGATCACAGGTGAGGATGGTTACCTTTAATAGCCATTCAAACCCCTTTGTTTCAACTTGTGTGCATGTTATCAGGCCAAAATCACCAGGGTATGTAACCTTTTGATCAAGGTCATTTGGGTAGTTTCTGTTGTGATTATGATTTAAAGCGGAGTTCCGCCTAAAAGTCAGCAGCTACAAATACTGCAGCTGCTGACTTTCAAAATATAAGGACACTTAACTGTCCAGGGTACCCGTGATGTCCTCACCCCAAGCCAACCCATCCCTCAGCTCCGGGTGGAGGCGCCAGTAAGGTAATCAGGAAGTGAATCCTTGCAGCTTCACAGCCTGGTTCCCTACTGCGCATGCACGAGTCGCGCTGAGTGGTTTCTGCTGTCTTCTGGGACCTGTGTGTCTCCCAGGAGACAGCAGGGGGGGATGGAGGAGGAGCCACAAATGGCGTAGATCGCCGTGGATACTGAGGCGATCTTTCACCAGAAGTCGGAGCAAATACCTGTATTAGACAGGTATCTGCTCCCCCTCCCCCTGAAAGGTGCCAAATGTGACACCGGAGGGGGGGAGGAATCCGGACAGCGGAAGTTCCATTTTTGGGTGGAATGCCGTTTTAAAAAGAGTAAACATAGTTGATTGGTAATAAATGGCTTCAGCCAAACACTAACCATGAATGAAAGAAAAGTTTTTTGTGTTATCATTTATATTCTCTGAAAAATGGCCAAGAAATCATAAATTCTGCCAGGGTGTGCAAACTTATGAGAACAATTGTATGTTTGTCCTCAACCTTGTCTTTGGTTGTTGCATACTTGCTCTAAGTCAGTGACCAAGGGTTCATCTATTCTACACTAACATGTGGTATTGTGCGCATTACCGCAAAACTCAGTAAGGACAAAACATGCATTAATACATTGCACTCTCATTCATTTTAAAATACATCCCAATGCACAAAGGCAACGCACCTGCATCGTAACATGTTACAATGCATAATGATGAGTTTTAAAAAAGGGGTCACGTCCGATTTTCAACATTTTGGCGCGTGTTGATAGCTTATTTATTTCAAAGCACATGTTTTTATTTATGCATTCTTTAAATATTTCAATAATCTTTTTTATTTCATTATTAGGCCATTATGTGCAATGTGGCACATGTATAGTATTAAACAAAATTAATATATGTGCACTGTGCTACTGAAATAATAATAAATAATCAATAATCACTGTGTGCTGCTACTTAAATTAAATCAAACAATAATGGAGAAATGAAATACAACAAATATTTCACAGCAGCGCACTAACTACAAACAAATCGTATTCAAACCATATGAAATATACAAAATGTGCAAACCAAAAAAAAGTCCATAAGATAAAAAAAAGTCCAATAAAGTGCATTAGAAGTGATGTATTAAAAAAACTCAAAACTATACACCATATATCCTCACCACAGTGTTCCGCTCCCTTAGGAATTATGCTCACCAGATAATTTTGCCATTCACTCTCGTGTCTGGCTAGTATCGCTTATGTTGAACAAACAGTTGCTCAGAATCACCAAAATCTGTCCAGATATTGCGATCAATCTTCACATGTAGGGATAGAATCAAGACAGAGCCTCCAATAGTGTAAAACCTATAAGGTATCTGCTTTATTTATAAAAGTAATGCACTTACATCAAAGATATATATTAAAAAAATGCCTTCATAATAAAATCACTGAACTGTCAGGTGCCACGGTGCTGTGATCTCACCATCCCTCATCGATCGTAACACCTGCTCGGGCCTCCCAATGGGAAGGGAGAGCCCGGGCGAGCCATGGAAGGGGGCAGACGTCCCCTACTGCTGCTTGGGATAACAGCCGAGCGGCTTCTTAGCCACATCGGTTGTTATCCCAAGAAAGCTGACCGGGTTTAAAACCCTCTGCGGGCCGGGTGCACGTGAATTCATCACGTGCACTGATGGGCTGGACATTTAGTGGCGGCGGGCTGCGTGCGGACCGCATTCCATAGGTTGCCGACCTCTGATGTAAAGGGTGATGCATCAACCAATGCCTTCAGTGAATGTACATTAGAATCTTAAAGTCATTGTTCTGAAGGAGGAAGGGCATGTTGGCAAATATGGCCTTTAGCCAACAATTTGGTACAACATAGCTAAATGAAAAGAGTGCAAATAGGGGTGAATGGGTAAGGTGTTTCAATGCACACGTGTTAACGCTATGCAAAGAAGTAAAGGGGCCCTCAAAGTTTTAAGGTCAGAGACAGCCAAACATTTAGCTTTTTTAGAAGGAGGTCAGCAATGTCTATGTACCAAAATCTCCTAGTACAGGTTTCTTTTAAACTATCTCTTGGTGAGCATCACGCAAAAAATGCTACAAGTGGTAAAAAGTGTGAATAAGAATGTTTGATAAATGTTTTATGAAGAAATCACTCATCTAAGTGTATCAAAGTCTGTTCCAGATGTTAATCTTTCAAATATTAACATTGCTCAGTATATATAAACTTTCCATACCTTTATAATACATTTCTAATAATATGCAAAAATGTCTTATTTATAAGTGTCTTCAAAACCCAAAGCAACCAATCATACTACTAAGGCGATAAAATAAGTTTGTAAAAGAAGCTCCCACTACTGAGAAAATATCAGTGAGACAAAAAGGGAAGTGTTATTTTAAGGCATACAAGGTGAAAATATAGAAGCTTGAAAAAGAAAAAACAAATGCTGCCACTACATCTAACGCCTGATATGATACAAGAATTTACACTTTAAATTGTACCCAATGCAGGAATATTCAATCAACACAGAGTAAAAGAATATGTGACTCCATATTGTAAACAACATTATTTTATATTTATTAAATGTACTTTTTCTACAATGGTTCCTTGTGAATAAGAACATATTCATACAAGCTAATCGTGCATAATAAGCAGACTGTATGATCAGCCTAGTATCTCTCGCCTATTATGGCTCATACACCATTACACTCTGGTGATCGTATAGCGTATTACATAATGACACCAACTCATGGTGAAGTACCACTATTTATGGAAATGTATTTAACAAGACATTAGCTTCTATAAAACAAGGGAACGTCTTATGTGGCTGCACAAACTGTGCGAGTAAAACGTTCCATTAGTGAACATATCTAGATAGATAGAACAAGTATTTCTCTGTACTCGAGTGCTAATTCCAGTCCAGATATTTTTGCCCTCTGGAGCAAGGATAATTATTTGCAGCTGTAACCTTGTCTATTAAATCTCAGCTGTTTCTCTTTCTTTCTGTCATCTGCATCAGAAAAAAACGTCAACTTGTCTGTCATCTTTTTAATTATGAAACGTTTGATAAATGTTTTATGAAGAAATCACTCATCTAAGTGTATCAAAGTCTGTTCCAGATGTTAATCTTTCAAATATTAACATTGCTCAGTATATATAAACTTTCCATACCTTTATAATACATTTCTAATAATATGCAAAAATGTCTTATTTATAAGTCTCTTCAAAACCCAAAGCAACCAATCAGACGTGTTCACGTACTGACTGCAACAGAGTGAAATCTGATTGGCTGATCGGCTGAATTGGTTTATTGCACTTAAAGCGTAACTCCACTTTTGTTGAGAAAAAAACATTCCCCTCTGGGTGATCAATATACACTGCAAGGATTATAACAAACTTTTTTGCAGATTCCTACCTTTTGTTATTCTGAAGTAATCCCTCCGTGTTTGTCTGTGCCTCTGTTCTGAGCGGGTCTAACGGGAGTGATTTCATAATTAACTGTCAGGTGTGGAGCTACAGGGCACTAATGAGGAAATCTGCTGGGCCTACATCCCTTTATGTGTTCCTATTGAAAGTATCTCTCAAAAAAATGACATTTTTGTTTCAAGGGATGCCTGAAATCAGACTTGTATCTTAGGCAGACTTCTGGGAAAATTGGTGAGCCAATCACACAAGCTGGAAATTATGTTTCTGGGGAGGGTTCAGTACACGCTCACGCTCGGGTCTAACGGGAGTGATTTCATAATTAACTGTCAGGTGTGGAGCTACAGGGCACTAATGAGGAAATCTGCTGGGCCTGCATCCCTTTAGATGTGTTCTTATTGAAAGTATCTCTCAAAAAATGAAATTTTTGTTGCAAGGGATGCCTGAAATCGAGTTGTATCTTAGGCAGACTTCTGGGAAAATTGGTGAGCCAATCACACAAGCTGGAAATTATGTTTCTGGGGAGGGGTCAGTACACGCTCTGTGTACAGAAAACTACAGGTAGCCATATTGCAATGCATTCTCAGAAAATTTCATTGGCTGCAGATTGTAAAGGAAAGGTAATTTTTCATATTTACAGTAATCAGTGCCTTTTTTTTATCACTGATCGCTGTATAAATGCCAATGGTCCCAAAAATGTGTCAAAAGTGTCCGATGTGTCCGCCATAATGTTGCAGTCCCGATAAAAATTGCAGATCGCCGCCATTACTAGTAAAAACTAGTAAAAAAAAAATAATAATAATAAAAATGCTATAAATCTATCCCCTATTTTGTAACCGCAATAACTTTTGTGAAAACCAATCAATATACGCTATTGCCATTTTGTTTACCAAAACTATGTAGAAGAATACATATCAGTCCAAACTGAGAATAAATTTCCTTTTTTTTTTTTTTTTTAAAATGGGGATATTTATTATAGCAAAAAGTACAAAATATTGTGTTTTTTTCAAAAGTGTTGCTCTGTTTTTGTTTACAGCGCAAAAAATAAAAACCACAGAGATGATCAAATACCACCAAAAGGAAGCTCTATTTGTAGGAAAAAAAGGACGTCAATTTTGTTTGGGTACAACGTACACGACCGCGCAAGTGTTATTGAAGCGACGCAGTACCGAATCGCAAACAAATGGCCTGGTCATTCAGCAGCCAAATCTTCCGGGGCTGAAGTGGTTAATACAAAAGTGTACTCCTAAACACATGATTTTAGAAAAAATTCAAATTTTTGTTCCTTTTTTCTCACTTAAACTGTATTTCCTCTTTTGCAGCCAAATTGGGATAACACCTACTTTATATTTGTTACATGTTTCCATTAACATAGCATAACTTTAAAAAATAAAAACTGTTGGTTTCCTTTTTAAGATCTCTCACTGTTGTGCACAGAAATCATCAGTTGGGACTGTGAATTGAACATGTGAGGCAAGTGCGACCACAGTGAGCAAAACAACGAAGGAGAGAGGGGGCGGAATGCTTGTGGTTTAATTGCCCCTCTAAACAATAAGAGCTTGCTTACACTGCAATCACTGTGTTCCTCCACCTCTAGGTCCCCTCCAAGGCAAAGTTCCCCCACCATGTTGAGCTGCATGATTCTGGCTAAAATGAGAATTGCAATTTTTTTTTGCTTAGAATAAAGATCACGATTCTCTCATGATTCTTGCGGCGTAACATCGTCTTTCACATTATACAAAAAAAATCGGGCTAACTTTACTGTTTTTTTATTTTTTTTTTTATTCATTAAAGTGTATTTTTTACAAAAATATTGCATTTGAAAGACCGCTGTGCAAATACAGTGTGACATAAAATATTGCAACAGCCGCCATTTTATTCTCTAGGGTCTCTGCTAAAAAAAAATATATATTGTTTGGGGGTTCTAACTGATTTTAACTTGTAAGCAACAAGTCTCAGAAAAAGGTTTAGTCTTTAAGTGGTTAAACTGCCCTCATCTACAGACAGAAGTTCATTCCTTTGATCTAAAAGAACAAAATGTTACAAGTTTCTCTTTATCTCACCTGAGCGAAGTTGTAAAAAACTTGACAGGCTGCCTGTTTTTTTTTTTTACAGCTGTCGGCTTGAGTAGAGAACTCTCGCGGGAATGCTGTGTTAACCACTTCCAGACCAGCCTCGTTTTGGATTTTAGGTGTTTACATGTTTAAAACAGTTTTTTTTGCTAGAAAATGACTTAGAACCCCCAAACATTATATATTGTTTTTTTTCTAACACCCTAGAGAATAAAATGGCGGTCATTGCAATACTTTTTTTCACACCGTATTTGCGCAGCGGTCTTACAAGTGCAATTTTTTTGGAAAAAAGTCACTTTTTTGAATAAAAAAATAAGACAACAGTAAAATTAGCCCAATTGTTTTTGTATTGTGAAAGATAATGTTATGCCGAGTAAATTGATACCCAACATGTCCTGCTTCAAAATTGCGGCCGCTCGTGGAATGGCGTCAAACTTTTACCGTCAAAAATCTCCAAAGGGTCAATTAAAAAATTCTACAGGTTGCATTTTTTGAGTTACAAAGGAGGTCTATGGCTAGAATTATTGCTCTCGCTCTACCGATCGCGGCAATACATCGCATGTGTGGTTTGACTACCGTTTTCAAATGCGGGCGCTACTCACGTATGCATTCGCTTCTGCGCACGAGCTCGTCGGGACGGGGTGTTTTAAAAAAAAAAAATTTTGTTTTTCTTATTTATTTTACTTGAATTTATTATTTTTTACACTGTTTTAAAAAAAAAAAATGGATCACTTTTATTCCTATTACAAGGAATGTAAACATCCCTTGTAATAGAAAAAAGCATGACAGGTCCTCTTAAATATGAGATCTGGGGTCAAAAAGTCCTCAGATCTCATATTTGGACTTAAATGCAAAAAAAAAAAAAAAAAAAAAAATGTCATTTAAAAAAATTACATTTGGAAATTTGTGCCTTTAAGACGTATGGGCGGAAGTGACGTTTTGACGTCGCTTCCGCCCTGCTATGGTATAGAGACGGGTGGCTGCCACCTTAGCCTCACTCGTCTCTATACCCAGGCACTGAGAGGACCCGATCACCTCCGCCTCTGCCAACGGCTCCGGTAAGAGCGACGGGAGGGGGGCACCTCTTCCGCCGCCGATAACCGTGATCTCGCGGCGAACCCGCCGCAGAGACCACCATTATCGGAAACCGAACCGCTCACTGTAAAGAGGGATACCTCGGTTGTGGCAGCAGCTGCTGCCGTTACCGAGATATCCCTCTTCAAAGTCAGAACGTATATATACAGTAAGCGGTCGGTAAGTGGTTAAGATCGCAATCTCGATTTTTTAACGATTAATCGTGCAGCTCTAGCATGTGGTCTGGTATAGTTTAGGGGGGGGGGAGCTTGCGCATCCCTGTCTTTCCTGGCCTGGCAAGCTGCATGCTCAGGATGTAATGTATTTATTTTGGTGTGGGGTCCCCTTCAAAATCCATACCAGATCCAAAAAAAGCTAGTATGAATGGGGGAGGGGGGCCCATACGCCGGGTTTAAAAAAATAAAAATGTATTTATTTTAATGTCGGCTATTTTTTTTTTCATTCTTACTCTTTAACCACTTGCAGCCAGTGAAGAATCCCTCGCTAAAAGCAGGGATGACTAATCATTGTTAATACACCAGGGGGTGCCTGCTCCTTAACCAGGGCTAAATCTTAGAATCTGATAGACAGAAATACAAATTCCTTTTGCAGGTAAAACAGCTCACATATATGGATTTCATAAGTGGATTAATTGTTTTTGAAGTGCAACTAAATGCAATACACACACATGGATATCGCTTATCCTTTGTGTGATCACTGGCTGTCTTGGTGGGCACTTTGAGATTTAGATCCGAGGAGATGGTATCCCTGTTTTAAATGTTCTGACTTATGTTTGAGGATGAGTTATTAAAGATATAAGTGTATTTGTCCTGATATGAGGGGCTATGCACAAAGATTCATTGATAAAAAAATGAATCAAATTGAAACGCGTTGGTTTCGCTGGCGAAAGATTCTATTGCGGATAGTGTATATAATTCTCTCAATGGTGGTTAAATAGGTATTGTGATAATTCAGTGTAATTTCTGTCAATAAAAGATATACCATGATATCAGAACAATTGCTTTTTAATTATTTTCCTGTTTAAAGCATTATTTGTATAAATAAAATATACACTGTTTTATATAATTTTTCTTATTTGCTGTTAAAGTTCCATGGGAGAAAATGTCATTGTTTGTAGTAAATTCAATACACAAATTACTTGTGAAATTAAACAGGTATACTTTACATATTTTGCTTTCCAAGCAAATCGACTTCCAAGAATCAGGTCAGTGACCACAGAAAGCTGGCCAAACGTAATTAAGGCAAATGCATTCTGGATGCACAAACTAGAGCTGTTTTAAGAACATTTCATGTTCAGTTAGTGACTTTACAAAACAAATGTAGTTTTTGGGATGAAGGTGATTATATTATGTACAATAAATTATTGTATGCAGAATCAAAGCTAATTTTTCCATGCTTTCTGGATCTAATGCTCTGTACACACGATAGGATTTTCCGACAACAAAATCCATGTTTTTCTTCCGACGGATGTTGGCTCAAACTTGTCTTGCATACACACGGTCACACAAAGTTGGTCGGAAATTCCGAACATCAATAACGCGGTGACGTACAACACGTACGATGAGCCAAGAAAAATGAAGCTCAATAGCCAGTGTTGCTCTTCTGCTTGATTCCGAGCATGCGTGGCACTTTGTGTGTCGGAATTGTGTACACACGATCGGAATTCACGACAACGGATTTTGTTGTCGGAAAATTTGAGAAGCAGCTCTCAAATTTTGCGTGACGGAAATTCCGATGGAAAATGTCCGATGGAGCCTACACACAGTCGGAATTTCTGACAACAAGCTCCTATCAAACATTTTCCGTCAGAAAATCCTATCGTGTGTACAGGGCATTAGACTTTCACCACTTGCCGACCAGGATTTTTCTGGCGCTTTTTGTTTACGAGCTTAAATCAGTATTTGTTTGCTAAAAATCACTTATAACCCCCAAACATTAAACATTTTTTTAGCAGAGACCATAGGGAATAAAATGGGGATAGTTGCAATTATTTATGTCACACCGTATTAGCGCAGCAGTTTTCGAAACACAATTTTTTTTGGGAAAAAACACATTTTAATAAATAAAAAAAAACACAATATATATCCAATTTTTTGGTAAAATGTGAAAGATGAAGTTACGCCGAGTAAATAGATACCTAACATGCCACACTTTAAAATTGTGCACGCTCGTGGAATGGCAACAAACTACGGTACTTAAAAAACTCTATAGGCAATGTATTAAACACCTTTACAGGATATCTGTTTAGAGTTTTTTAATGTTTTAATCACTTTTATTCCTATTACAAGGTAACATGTAAGCATGCTTTGTAATAAAAAAATAAAAGTTTTTTTTGATCTTTTGCTTTAAAAAAAAATATTTACTTCCAGCCTGGAAAGGAAGTAAGTCATGACGGCGCTTTGGTCCTCCAAGGCCATAGAGTCGCTCAAAGAGTATCTAGTCTTTGATTGCATATGGTAACATCCGGCCGAACCATCAGATCGTTACTTGGGTGAACCTGTGGAAACGGTAAGCCTGAGAAACACCGACAAGCAGCATAGGGGGCACGACAGAAAGCCGTTTCAGAAAGCATTCCAGCAGCTCATGAGTGGCTTGGAATGCTTATGGCTGATACCTTCAGGTAATAACCTCAGTGTTTTTTTCTAATAGACACTAAAAACTATTTGTATCTAAAAGGACCATAAGAAACATAGTTACATAGTTAGCTAGGCCGAAAAAAGACATCCAGTTCAACCACAAAAAAAAGAAATAATAAATAAAAATAAAAAATATCGTACAATCCAATATACCCAATTCTATACCCACAGTTGATCCAGAGGAAGGCAAAAAAAACCCCAGAAGAGCATGCTCCAATCTGCTACAGCAGGGGAAAAAATCCCTTCCTGATCCCCAAGAGGCAATCGGATTTTCCCTGGATCAACTTTACCTATAAATGTTAGTACCCAGTTATATTATGTACATTTAGGATAGTATCCAGGCCTTTCTTAAAGCAATCTACTGAGTTAGCCAGAACCACCTCTGGAGGGAGTCTATTCCACATTTTCACAGCTCTTACTGTGAAGAAACCTTTCCTTATTTGGAGATGAAATCTCTTTTGCTCTAGACGTAAAGAGTGCCCCCTTGTCCCCTGTGTTGACTGTAAAGTGAATAACTCAACACCAAGTTCACTATATGGACCCCTTATATATTTGTACATGTTGATCATATCCCCCCTTATTCTCCTCTTCTCAAGAGTGAATAAATTCAGTTCCTCTAATTTTTCCTCATAGCTGAGCTCCCCCATGCCTCTTATCAGTTTGGTTGCCCTTCTCTGCACTTTCTCCAGTTCCCCGATATCCTTTTTAAGAACTGGTGCCCAAAACTGAACTTCATATTCCAGATGAGGTCTTACTAATGATTTGAACAGGGGCAAAATGATACAACCTACACTGTAATTTAATAAACACGTTTATGCTATCCTGCTCTGTGTAATGTTTCTGTTAAATTGCTCTGTGTAATGGTATGTGCACATGATCTCCATTAAAAAACAAATGAATCACAAATTAATTTGTGGTAGATATAAAAAGATGTACCTGAATTTGTCTTTCTATCATACTCTTGTGATCCCCTGTAATGCAGTATTCAGACTATGATATCGTTATGGGGGAAGGCTGGGTTCAGGGCTTTTTCCGGGCTGCACTAAGCAGGACATGCTGTGATTACAGTGGAGGAGGACTGCTGCGTTTTGTAATCCATCGAAGGCAGCAGAAGTCCTGAGAACTGCCAAACCTTGGAGGATGCCACTAATGGACTATTACATTGTTGAGGTACGCCTGGTTACATATGTAATGGAATATGTAATGTTGTACTGGAATGTACCTGTTGGACTTGGCTGCAAATGTTCAGTAAAAGTGCATTTAGGCCCCTTTCCCTTTGCAGGTGCTAAAGTGCTAAAAATAGCGCCTGCAAAGCGCCCTGAAAGAGCTGCTCAATGCACTCCAATGTGAAAGCTCTGAGGGCTTTCATATTGGAGCGGTGCGCTTGCAGGATGGTCATAAAAGTCCTGCAAGCCGCATCTTGGAGCGCTGTAGGAGCGGTGTACTTACTGCTCCTAAAGCGCCCCTTCCCATTGAAAACAATGGGGCAGCGCTCCAAAATCACCTGCAAAGCGCCACTGCAGCGGCGCTTTACGGGCGGTTTTAACCCTTTTTTTTTTTTCGGCCGCTAGCGGGGGTTAAAACTCCCCCGCTAGCGGCCGAATAGCGCCGCTAAAACAACGGTAAATCGCCGCTAAATATAGCGCTGCTTTACTGCCAACGCGCTCTACGCCCCAGTGTGAAAGTAGCCTAACTGTTTTAAACCTGGTCTGAAGTTATTTAAAGGGGTGAATGCTGATTCCTGGGGTATCAAAAGAACTTGGGTCAGTAAAGCAAATATGGGGTATGGGCTACTAAAAAAGATCTACTCTACTTTGCTGGGTAACCAAGAGCAAGTGAACCAAGGTACAGCGTAGCTTGAAGTGTGGTACCTGGTGTAGGTGACAGGTACTCTGGTAGCGAGGGGGTTGGTGATCTGGCTCCCTTTGCAGTGGTTGGTCTCCCGTAGAAACCAGGACCTGTTTGACAGGTGCATATCATTGCAATTTTTGAAAGCAAGACCAATTCTTGCTTTCATTAAGAGTACCTCTCTAGGGTTACGGTGTAAAGGCGCCACCGACACCAAAAGACACATTTATCCGCACCTGTTTGACATGTGCATATCATTGCAATTTTTTACAGCAATGCCAATTCTTGCTTTCATCAAGAGCACCTCTATAGGGTTATGGTGTGAAGGCACCAACAACACCCAAAGACCAATTTTTCCACACCTGTTACTTCTATCCAAAGTCTGTGGAAGAGACACCAGAATTTATCCAAAAAATCTATAATCTTGTTCCCAGTGCACTACATTGTGACCTCATCATACAGACTGGCTCCGCAAGTTGTTGCTTACAAAATAAAGAAAGCTTGCAGGGAAAATGTAATTTTTTGGGCTTTATAAAAGCAATTATTGCTGCAGCAGCTTCTATACACAGTACAGATGTGCCACTTTACAGGTAGACTAAGGGGACCCCCCAGCGCTATATTGAAAGAATTTTAAATTTTTATGCTTTCACATTAAGCATCAATAAATCAGTCTGTATTTAAAAATTATTTAATTGATACATGTCCCCCAGGGCAGTACCCGGACCCCCCATAACCATTATATGCCCAATTACTTGCATATAAGCCTTCAAAATGGGCACTTTAGATTTTTCCGTTCAGGTCCCATAGACTTCAATGGGGTTCGTTATTCGGTTACGAACTTTCACGATGTTCGAAAGTTCTGGTGCAAACCGAACAGGGGGTAGTTCGGCCCATCCCTACTGTCAAAATTTGAATGACAATTACTCAGTCATGTAACACTGTACTCAAATGAATTTTATAGTTTTTTTTTTAAACAGATATAGCTTTCTTTTGTTGGTATTTAATTGCTTCCCATCTGGCCTATAGACAAATGACAGCCAGGTGGGATATTTGCTTTTCTGGGTGAACATCATATGATGACCTCCCCAGAACGCACCTTGCGTGGGCCCCACAGGCCATGCTGTGTAACGATCTGTCACTCGCTGTCTCCACTGGCCACATCCGATGACAGATCACTGTATAGGGCTATTGCCAGTACCATGTGATCGCTGTGACCAATCACAGCAGATCACATGAAAATTGTACACAATGGATGGCTTTAATTCCTGCCATTCATTGTGTACTATTACGTTGCTCACTGTGATTGGTCACAGTGATCACATGGTACAGACATGGCCAATCACAGCCCATCTGTACCATGTGATTAGCTGTGGCCAATCACAGCTAATGACAACAATACACTCTGAATGAATTGATTTCAATCAGTAAAAATGGTTGTTATAACAGTGAAATTCACTGTTATAAGCGATCATAAAGTATAAAAAAAATCCTGATCACCTTCCCAGATTAGTACATTGTTAGTATGGTGACACTGTATTGCTCTGGTCACAGTATGTGAAAAAATAAATCGTATATAAAAGGAATAAAACAAGAAAGAAAAAATGAAAAAAAATGGGGGGGGGGGGGGGGGGGTATCTGTACTGTCCTGCCATTTTCAGGCCCCACTGGATTGATCAGTTATCAGATATACATATACTATACTGTACCATAGTTTGTGGAGTCTATACTTTTCCTACAGACTAAATCATAAACACTGGTTTAGGTTCCTTTTTATCAAAGAAATGTAGCAGAATACATTATGGCCAAAACTTATGAAGAAAGATTTTTTATTTGTAACATTTTATAACAGAAACAAAAAAAAAAACGTTTTTTTATTTATTTAGCAAAAAAAATGCAGCAGTGATTAAATACCACCAAAAGAAAGCTCTATTTGTGTGAAAAAAAATGATAAAAAATTCATATGGGTACAGTTTTCCATGAACATGCAATTGAAAATGTGACAGTGCTGAAAGCTGAAAATTGGCCTGGGCAGCAAGGGAGTAAAAGAGCTCGCTACTGAAGTGGTTAATGATAGAATCACCAAGTATATTATTTTAGTGAAAGCTGCAGAATTGACAATATTGCAAATTACTTTTGAAATGACATGATAGAGCTTTTATTAGATTTTAGTAAATTGGTTTTAATACTGTATAATATGTGATTTCTAACCTGTTCAATTGCTCACCCCCACCAACATTACATGACCAGTTGTATCATTGTCCACCCATTAACATGAGCTTGGCAACCAAACCAGGTGAATGGAAAATCTACCTTAATTAAAATATTTAACACATAAAATGCTTTAAATAATTTTACAATGTAATATTATTAACCAAAGTTGACCCTTTAACCTGTGAGGTATATTTATTAAGTATTCACTTGGCAAGTAGCCCAGTGAATAAATACATGACATTCACTCACCCAAAGAAGCTTCGACAAGATTCGCCTTGCATTCCAGTCTCATTCACCCTATTTACAATATAATGTATACTAAAATTCTAGTTGTCTAAATGCCTGGCTTTCACTGATGCAGAATAAGAATACATATCAGGAATGTCTCAGAACAATTATAAGTGCTTAACTGCATAATTGACCCATATCAGTGACTTTAAAGCGATTGTAAACCCTTATTTTTTTTCAAATAACAAACATGGTATACCCTGTTCCCTGCCGGTGCTTCACACTCCCCCCCCGCTGAGTGCTCACCATAGCATGCTGATAATGGCTCCTGCTTCTGTCTCAGGAGGGCCCACTGTACTGTCTTATTACAGACACTGATCCTCTTCTGGTGCCCCCTGAAGCTGCCAGATTATCCTCCTCTCCCTTCCTCTGGCTGCACTGCAGGGGGATTGGTTCTAACAAAAGTGCCCCTTCCATCTGCTGTCCATGCCCCAATGTGTTCCTCTCTTTCCCGAAGCGCTGCTGGCTTCCCTTTTCTCTCGTGGGCTGCTGTGGGCAACCAGGGGGATGTTTCAGGATGGGGAGCAGGGGAAGGGGCCAGTAAAAATTTAATTTACTGGCCCCTTCCCTTTCTGAACGAACACTGTGAATGATCGGTACCAATCACTCCTGTGTCCATTCATCACCAAAGCAGTAAACTGTGTTTCAGTTTCCTTTTGTGAATGAGCAGGAAACATCAAAGTGCTTCCTATTAATTTATCTGTGCAGCTGAGGCTGCAGAAAAAGAGACTGATAAATCATATGTCCTCAGTCACTTTCAGCTAGGGGCCCCTGTCAGTTGGACTGTATGGTGCCACGTGATTTCTAACAGCAGTCCTGTCTGGGCCTATGAGGAGGGAGAGAACCTAGAGCCACTGCTCTCGTGCATAACAATGGATCGTGATCGGGCTCAGGTAACTATAAGCAGGTGATGGGGAGCTGCACTCAGAAGGTTTTTTTACATAAAGCAGAGAATGCATTATGCCCCGTACACACAAGCGGAATTTGCGTTGGAAAAATCTTGAATGTTTTTTCCGACGGAATTCTGCTCAAGCTTGGCTTGCATACACATGGTCACACAAAAGTGACTTTCGACCGGCAAAAACGCAGTGACGTACAATACTACGACGAGCCGAGAAAATTAAGTTCAATGCTTCCAAGCATGCATCGAATTGTTTCCGAGCATACGTAGGAATTTTGCACGACGGAATTGCTACAGACGATCAGAATTTCCGATCGTAACCTTTTCCGTCGGAAAAATAGAGAACCTGCTCTCAATCTTTTGCCGGCGGAAATTCCCCAGCAAAAGTCCGATGGAGCATACACACGGTCGGAATTTCCGACCAAAAGCTCACATCGAACTTTTGCTTGTGGAATTTACGATCGTGTGTATGGGGCATTAGGGTAAAAAACCTTCAACCTTTAGAACTACTTTAAGTATTGAAGAAAGAGTCAGCATGACAGCCAAGTAGAAAGACATTTTAGAAGGTCAGCAAGGGCAGCCACCACATTTCTCTCTTTCTTTACTTTCTTTAACCTCTAGCCGACCGCCCACTGTCAAATGACGGCGGGACGGTGCGGCTCTTGTGGCGGGACACCGTCATATGACGTCGTCTACATTTTGGCCACTAGGGGGGCGCGCGTGCGCCGCGGGAGGCGCGCGCGCGTGCCCGCCGCGTAGCTGGGGAGCCAATGCGCGTGCCCGGCGGCCGCGATGTCCGCTGGGCACCCGCGATTGCCCAGTAACAGAGCAGGACGTGGATCTGTGTATGTAAACACACAGATCCACGTCCTGTCACTGGAGAGGAGACCGATGGTGTGTCCCTTGTACATAGGGACACCAATCGGTCCCCTCCCCCAATCAGTCCCCTCCCCCCACAGTTAGAATCACTAACATAGGGAACACATTAACCCCTGCAGCGCCCCCTAGTGTTAACCCCTTCCCTGCCAGTCACATTTATACAGTAATCAATGCATTTTTATAGCACGGATCGCTGTATAAATGTGAATGGTCCCAAAAATGTGTCAAAAGTGTCCGATATGTCCGCCGCAATGTCGCAGTCATGATAAAAATCGCAGATCGCCGCCATTACTAGTAAAAAAAAATAAAAAAATAAAAATGCTATAAATCTATCCCCTATTTTGTAGACGCTATAACTTTTGCGCAAACCAATCAATATACGCTTATTGCGATTTTTGTTTACCAAAAATATGTAGAAGAATACGTATCGGCCTAAACTGAGGAAAAAATTTGTTTAAAAAAAAAAAAAAAAATTGGATATTTATTATAATAAAAAGTAAAAAATATTATGTTTTTTCAAACTTGTTGCTCTTCTTTTGTTTATAGCGCAAGAAATAAAAACCGCAGAGGTGATCAAATACCACCAAAATAAAGCTCTATCTGTGGGGAAAAAATGATAAAAATGTTATTTGGGTACAGCGTTGCCTGACCGCGCAATTGTCATTCAAAATGCGACAGCGCTGAAAGCTGAAAAATGGCCTGGTCAGGAAGGAGGTGTTCGTGCCTGGTAGGCAAGTGGTTAACATAGATAGTCTGGTTAAAAAAAACAAGTCCATCTAGTTCAACCAAAAAAGAGAAAATGTATGATCCTATATACATAATCTTATTCCAACAGTTGATCCAGAGGATGGCAAAAGAAAACAGCAAAGCATGATCCAATTTGATCCAGCAGGGGAAAAAATTCCCTTGGATCGGATATTCTCTGGTTTAACTCTACCTATAAATATTAGTATCCAGTTATATTATGTACATTATGTACATTTAGGAAAGAATCCAGGCCTTTTTTAAAGCAATCTACTGAGCAAGACAGAACCAGCTCTTGATGGAGTCTATTCAACATTTTCACAGCTCTTACTGTGAAGAAGTCTCTGTGTATTTAGAGATTAAATCTCTTTTCCTCCAAAATTAAAGAGTGCCCCTTGTCCTCTGTGATGACCTTAAATTGAACTCAACACTGAGCTCACTATTTGGACCACTTATGTATTTATACATGTTGATCATACCCCCCCCCCACCCCCTTAATCTCCTCTTCTCAAGAGAGAATAAATTCAATTCCTATAATCTTTCCTCTTAGCTGGCCTCTTATCAGTTTGGTTGCCCTTCTCTCTACATTCTCGAGTTCCCCATTATCATTTTTGTGAACTGGTGCCCAAAACTGAACAGCATATTCCAAATCAGGTCTTACTAATGATTTGTACAGGGGCAAAATGATATCTCTCTCTCTGAGGTTTGTACCTCTCTTAAAGTGTTTGTTAAGCCATTTTTATAAGTCTATGCCAACCCCTCTATTAGAGGCTCGTGGCTGCTTTACAGCTCCGATGGATTGTTTCTGCAGGAGGGGCCATGATCTCCCTCCGACATCAGCTGGGAAGATCATGTGGCCGATCGTCTCCTCCCGCAGAAGCCATCCATCTGAGCTGTAAAGCGGGCACGAGTCACGTGACCGGCCTGACACTTGTTTTTCAAAATGACTTACACAGTGTGCTATGCCAGCCTCTAATAGAGGGGCTGGCAGTGCCATTTTTTTTTTACAATAATACCAGCGGGGGGGGGGGGTTGGCTTCTGGGCCGGAGACAGACACAGAGAGGGAGCTGACAGGCAGGAAGGAGGGAGTGAGGGGGAGGGAGGAGAGCAGAGGGGACAGCAGCGTATGATGGAGGGACGCACTGACCACGGTGGTCAGGGCTCAGCAGCCCTGATTTTCGTGGTCACTATAGAGAGGGCATACAGGAAGTGGCAGGTTCAGGAAGGTTTTTTTTTACAGTTTAGAGGGGGGCAGATTACACAGCACAAGCACTGTGCTGTGTAATCTGCTTTAACCACTTCAGCCCCGGAGGATTTTACCCCCTTCCTTACCAGAGCACTTTTTGCGATTCGGCACTGCGTCACTTTAACTGACAATTGTGCGGTCGTGCGACGTTGCACCCAAACAAAATCAACGTCCTTTTTTCCCCACAAATAGAGCTTTCTTTTGGTGGTATTTGATCACCTCTGCGGTTTTTATTTTTTTTTGCGCTATAAACAAAAGAAGAGCGACAATTTAGAAAAAAACACAATATGTTTTACTTTTTGCTATAATAAATATCCAATTTTTAAAAAAAATAAAGTTTTTTTTTACTCAGTTTAGGCCGATATGTATTCTTCAACATATTTTTGGTAAAAAAAATTCGCAATAAGCGTATATTGATTGGTTTGCGCAAAAGTTATATCGTCTACAAAATAGAGGATAGATATTTTTTTTTTTTTTTACTAGTAATGGCAGCAATCTGCGATCTTTTTCGTGAATCTGCGACATTGCGGTGGACACTTCTGACACGGGTCCCGAGCGACGCCCCCTAGACGCCCGGGAATGGGAGGACGTCATATGACGTCCACCCAGGATTGGGAGATTCACCTTGTGGACGTCATATGACGGTGCAGGATATTGAAGTGGTTAAGGGACCAGAATATATATATATTTTTTTTTTGGGGGTTAACAAACACTTTAATACAAGAAAGGATTTTGCTCGCTTTGGAAACTGCAGCTTGGCATTGCATGCTATTATTAAGCTTATGATATACCAAAACACCCAGATTCTTCTCCGCAGTTTTGTCCCATAAATTTTACAATTCTCTCCACCTTTGCAAATAATGAGTGCACAAGGAAATCCAGACCAGAGGAATTGTTAAAGTGTAAGTGAACTAACACACCGTACACTCTCCCCCCTCCCTTGGCACTTACCTCCGTGGGTGATTAACTGCCTATCCAACCGCTAAAGCGGTCCGGGAGTTTGAAAGTCTCACCCATCTTCCCTCTTTTTCCTTAGAGCTTAAAGGGGTTGTAAAGGCAGAAGTTTTTTTTTATCTTAATGCATTCTATGCATTCTAGCCCCCCTAACACTTACCTGAGGTCCCTCTCTGTCCAGGGATGTCCACGAGTGTGTCAGCCGCCTGAGATTCTACTTCCTGATTGGCTGAGACACAGCAGCAGCGCTATTGACTCTCGCTGCTGTCAATCAAAGTCAGCTTGCCCATCAGGGGAGAGAGGGGGTGGGGCCGGGTAGAGGCTCCATGTCTGAATGGACACAGGGAGCTGTGACTCAGCTTGGGTGCCCCCATAACAAGCTGCTTGCTGTGGGGGGCACTGAACAGGAGGGAGGGGCCAGGATCACAGAAGAGGGACCTGAGAAGATGAGGACCCGGGCTGCTCTGTGCAAATCCACTGCAACAGAGCAGGTAAGTATAACATGTTTACAATCACTTTAAGGGATGCATCAGAGGAATTCTGATTGGCCACTTAGACCATTCGGAAGCGCTCCGATCTGCATACATTTTTAGCATAAATTGTAAGACAGTGTAATTTTTTTTTCTTTTCCTGCGTAGCTAGTAGATGTGCCGGGGAATATTTAAATGTAATCCACTGTCTGCTTTATATAAGCATTGGAGAAAACATGTGTTAGATGTAATTTTGGTAGTGATAACTAGGGAAGGAAAGAGGCAGACAGGAGTACAGGACTTTTGTTTATGGCAGTTCGACAATACAAACATTTCACTGACAATTACATGCTGAGATTGGTGCCAACCATTGTAAGTCTGATGCAAACAACTTTTCATTTCACATGTCATATCTGGCACCAGTCGTCCCATTTAATGACTAGTACAAGCCCAACTCCATTACTCTGCTTGCACGTAGAACATATAACAATACTGAATATTTCTGACCTATGTTTTAAACAAGGTACTGGCTAGCTCAGGTTTACTTCGGGACTACCAAAGTATAATAGTATAAAATTATAATAGTATTTTTCTAGTAAAGGTAAACAAAGGCCAAAGGCTATTGAAGGGGAAATGAACTCTGGAAGCTGATAAAGGAAAGCAGAGGGCAAAAGACTAGTCACCAGTAATGCCTGTGGTCTCCCTGTAGCTGATCTTTCTCCATTACTGACTTACCATGCCTTGTTTTACTCTGTCTCTTTGTGGAGGTGGCCATCTTGGTAGAGGCAAGCTTTTGCTTGTTTTTCGCATGTCAGAGTCTCTAGGAAGCAGATCTGTGAGTGGCAAGCTAATGGCATAATCAAATCTCACGCCATATCACTTAAAGAGGAAATAAAGGCAATGAAACTTTTTTTTTAAAAATGCAACCTGCAAGGCAAAGGCATAATGAGCTAGTATGCATTGCATACTAGCTCATTATGAATAACTTACCTGATAACGAAGCCCCCGAAGCGGTCCTTCTTCTTCTTCTCCACCGCTGCCATGTATCCCGGAGTGACTTCCGGGTCTCGCGGCACCGGCGCTGTGATTTGCCGGCGCTGCAATGTCACTCCCACGCATGCGTACGGGAGCCGCCACTAGCAGCATATCGCTGTTAGCTGCGGCCTGCTCAGTGCGCCTGCGTGCCGCTGTCTACGGCGCATGCGACGTAGACAGTGGTGCCTGTCTTTTTTCAAATATCTCCTAAACCGTGTAGGTTTAGGATATATTTCTTGGACCTACAGGTAAGCCTTAATCTAGGCTTACCTGTAGGTCAAAGTGGTCTGTAAAGCCCCATACACACGGTCGGACAATCCGCGGACCAGGTCCGTCGGACCATGTCCGTCATACTTTGTCCGATGTTGGTTTTGCGTACACACGGTGGGACAAAGTTGTCGGAAAATCCGATCATTCTGAACGTGGTGACGTTTGTTGCCTACGACGGGACTACGTAGAGGCTAGTAGCCAATAGCTTTGGTCTTGTAATGTGATCTGAGCATGCGTGGCACTTTGTCCGGTCGGACAACCGTACACACGATCGGATTTGGTGTGATCGGACCGTGTTGACGGCAAATCTTTCCAGCAGGAGATAGGACTTTGTCCGTCGGACAAACCGACGTACACTGTCCGATGGTGCATACACACGGTCTGATTTTTCAACAACATTGTCCGATCGGACAGAATCCATGAAAAAGTCCGACCGTGTGTATGGGGCTTAAGGGTTTACAACCACTTTAAGACTACCAGTTAGAGGTAACAGATCTTTCACTGCAGATATACAGCTTAGAAGCTGTAGACACGGGAGTGCTTAGGCACACTCACATTCCAGGAACTAGGCCAGTATTTTCCAGGAGAAATTTAAGACAAAGGGTAATATTTTCAAGGTACTGCTTATTCACAATTAACACTTCTATAATCATTACATTTTTATTGAATATTTCAAGAAAATATACAGAAAAAGAAACAAACATAAAGATATGCACTGTGCTCATCAAATATCTATATCGTGGATATGCAATGTATACAATAACTAATATAATCAGTAAGCATATATATATATATATATAGCAACCGGAGCAATTAATAAACGTACCTAAGTACATCCCTGAGAAAGATCTGTAGGCCATATAGACCAATATGTGTCAAACTGTGGACATTTTAAGGCATTAATGGCTATCAAGCGTTCAAAAGTATCATTTTTACGTACAGCTGAAGTGACATACGACACATTAATAGCATTAGTGGACTTCCAGTTACATAGGATCAATAACCTTGTTTCAAGCAAGATATGGGATACAACTGGTCTAAAGTTTTTAGGAAACTTATCAATATTTAAGTGAAGAATTCCTAGGGCAGGATCCGGAGTGGTGAGTATACCTGTGATGAACGATATAAATTGGAAAATACCATTCCATAAGCTTTTGATCGTAGGGCAGTGCCAAAGCATATGTAATAGATTACCGATCTGACCGCATTCCCTCCATCAGTTTGGCGAAGAGCCCGGGAAGAAGGTCGCCAAGCGACAGGGAGTATAGTGCCATCTATTGGTTAGTTTAATTGTCAGTTCCCAGTGTTTAGTACAGTGGGATGCAGTATGAATTTCTGAGAAGGCGTGACGCCATTGAATTTCCGAGAAATCAGAACCGAGTTCCGTCTCCCATTTAAGCATAGCAGAAATTTTGGTAAACGCCAATTTATCTTGCAAAAAGTTGTAAAAATAAGAAATACCTTTCAAATCCCTCTTATCTGAGGAGTAGAACTGCCAAAGTCTATATGGAATGGTAAGTGCCGGAGGGAGTTGGGTCTTGAGAAACCGTTCTATTTGGAGAATACGGAGTGACATATCAGCCGTGAGATCATATTGCAAAAACAACTGTGCAGTGGATTTAAGTTGGGTGCCATCATATAAGTCCGACACATGTTTAATCCCTTTAACTTTTAAGTCAGTGACCGTCAATGATGGAATTTTTGTCTCCACAATTAACACTTCTAAATATTCCCTATAACAGTTAATTTTCACTTTTTGAGTTCAGTTCTACTTTAATGTCAACCTTTTCCAATACTAAACAAAGAAATCACAATTGTGTGCCAATTTATTTATTTCTGACATTATTTACATTAAATATAGGTTTCCCAAAATATTGCAACTGAAGAAATTGTTACAAGGAAGAAATTCTGCTCTAGATCCACAGGGTATAGGATGTGTTCACTTACCACATTATGGCAGAAGCTGCTGCAGCTCCTTGATATGCTGTTCCTTTTTAAAGTGCACCTGTTGCTTTGCAATGCAAGGGAAAATCACAGAGTAGCTTTCAGGTAGGTAGTTAATGACATGATTTTTCTTAGTTTGATGATGCTAGTAGCTACTCTCGAATGCTCAGTGTCACAGTAGCATGGAATAGACATTGCGCACCCTAGGGCTGCAAAAGATGTGGGCAACGCCAGATAAATTGTGCTGCAGACTCCTGGGCTTCCCTGACTTTGACTGTTTCATTTGTTGGTCAGAATGTCTAAAAAAAAAGAAATGTTGCCAACTAGACTTTTCCATTCACTCTTTCATATTTAGTGCTCTTCTCTAGTTAGGCTGCTAGGCAGAATTTGGCTTTTGGCTTCACTGCAGTCAGTGGAGCAGTAATCTCAAGTTTGTATCTGTTCAGGGTTTCCTAGCTGAGTGTTTCCTAGCTTAATTTCCCTCACATGCTTCTGGGAGAAGCTTACAGAATATAGGGCAGGCAGGATCAAATGTCCAGTATGAATATTTATCATGCCTCAGCCAATCCCTAGGAGACATCCAGAAGGTAGCTGAGGAGTTGATAAATGTTTGGGAGGCCTTGCCAGAGTGTTCTTTCCACTCCAGGGAGGGCTCCAGTTCTCCTGGGGCTGCTGCTCCGAAAGGGCTCCAGTTCTCCTGGGGCTGCTGCTCCTGGGAGATAACCAGTGAGACAAGAATCTACAGTCTGGGTCTCAGCAGGTGCTGGAGGGCATCACCCTGTAGTCCTGGTCTGAAAAAAAATTTTTTGTCTCCCTCCCTGAGGAACTACCTGTGGATGCTGGGTGGCAGATAGCTCCTGGGACATTATGAGTAAAAACCTTGCTGTGGACTCTTGGGTGTGCAAGTGCTAGAAGGGAGCTAAGTGCCAGAAGATGCTAAATGGACTGGAATTGCTCTTATGGGGTCCTGGGTATACTGGCCACCCCCTGTTACCTCTAGGAAAGGCTGCTTAGAGAAGATTAGTGAGAAGCTGTTCTCCTGTTATTGCTGCTATTATTTGGAGTATCCTGATCCGTGAACCCCTCTTCTGTTCAAGTTATTCAGCAATAAAATAATTCTCAAAAGACACCCCCTAGACTGAGCCTGTATTATCGATGTGCGTGGAGCTCTGTCTGTGGAAGGCAGCCTTTGTACTATTGTGAAAGAACCTGTACATTTCCAGCGGCCCCTTTGGGGGTGAGCACTACACATATTTCACTGTAAAAAAAAGAAGAATCATCTGGTTTGTGTGGAATATGCATCCCTGTATTGTTTCCATAGTGTTCACTGTCCTTGGTTTTGAAAGGGTAGAGTGAGGTCAGAAGCAGAATTAGCATTATGTCTAGGAACATCCCTGGTTAGCGAGCTGATACTCAATTTCATAGCTGGAAAAAATGTCATATATTATCTATACAAATCTGTAAATAAATTCACAATTAGATCTAGTCGAAATAGGAAACTGTCAAGTGTACATTCATGTCCTTCAATGTTCAAATTTCTGCACAATTTAACTTTCATTCAAATACATTTAACAAACTGTATCATCATTACTGATTTCAAGGTTTGGCAATCAACCAATGGTTAAACAAACAGTCATGTGGAAAGTAGCTAGTAAGGAGTCAAACTACCAGCACAAAGAATAGATCTAAAACAATGGAGTTTTGAACAACAAGAAATGCACATCTAGAGGAAATGTGTGCTTCAGATTATTACTGGTATTACATTCTTTCTGTTTTTGTATGTTCCTACAGTATATGTGACACTTATTGTAAAAATATGTACAATAAGGAACAAATGACTCTATTTACCTCCCACATGGGTAGCTGTCGGATTTCCATCCATCTGGCCTGTTATTCATCCTTCTGGCCTGCTCCTACACTGGTTGTTTCCATTTGCACTAAACATGATGTTCATAGGGCAAAATGAAGCAGCCTGTGATGGCATTAAGTGGCAAGTCATATTCAACTGGACTTGTTTTTAATGTTAAAGCCGTTTTCAGCTTATCCAGGCCAGTTCTTCAGTACTACTCAGCAAGGTGTAACAGCTTCCTGCTGATCTTTGTGAGCTTGTCATATGGATATTTTTGCTCCCTGGTTAAAGACTGTGACTGATCTTCTTTTTTGGTATCAGACTGCCTGTAATATTATCCTGTTTAACCACTTCAATACAGGGCACTTAAACACCTTCCTGCCCAGACCAATTTTGAGCTTTCAGCGCTGTCACAATTTGAATGACAATTGCGCGGTCATGCTACACTGTACCCAAACTAAATTTTTATCATTTTGTTCCCACAAATAGAGCTTTCTTTTGGTGGTATTTGATCACCTCTACAGTTTTCATTTTTTGCTAAACAAATAAAAAAAAGACAGAAAATTAAAAAAAATAATGTTTTTTTTTGTTTCAGTTTCAAAACTTTGTAAATAAGTACGTTTTCTCCTTCACTGATGGGCACTGATGGGGCTGCATTGACGGGCACTGATAAGGCGGCACTGATGGGCACTGATTAGGTGGCACCAATGAAGTGGCACTAATGAGGTGGTATTGATGGGCACTGATATGTGGCACTGATAAGCCGCACTGATAGGTGGCACTGATTGGCGACACGGATGGGCACTGATAGGTGGCACAAATTGGCACTGATAGGTGGCCCAGATTGGCATGAATAGGCGGCATGGATGGGCATGGATAGGCAGCATGGATGGGCATGTGTAGGCGGCATGGATGAGCATGGATGGGCACTGATAGGCGGCATGGATAGGCACTGATAGGTGGCATGGACGGGCACTGATAGGTGGCACAGATGGGCACTGATAGGCGGCATTGTAGTGTATGGTATTGTACTGATTGATGCCAATCAGTGCCAAACAATAATGCATGCCAATCAGTGATGCCCATTGTGGGCACTGATTGGCATCCATTGTGGGCACTGACTGGCATCCCTGGTGGTCTAGGGTGGCATACCTGGTGCTGGGCGTCCCTGTTGGTCCGGTGTGGGCATCCTCGGGGGGCTGCACTGATAATCAATCAGCACAGACCCCCCCTGTCAGAGGAGCAGCCGAACGGCTCTCCTCTACTCGCGTCTGACAGACGCGAGTGAGGAAAAGCCGATCAACGGCTCTTCCTATTTACACTGTGATCAGCCGTGATTGGACACGGCTGATCACATGGTAAAGAGTCTCCGTCGGAGACTCTTTACCGAGATCGTAGTTGCGGGGTGTCAGACTGATACCTCGCAACAACGATTGCCGCGATGCGCGCTCCCGGGGGCGCGCATCGGCTCAATATCCTGAGGACGTCATATGACGCCAGGTCAGGATTTTGAAACCACTTTGCCGCCATCATTCTGCTATATGGCGGGCGGCAAGTGGTTAATTCAAGGTTATTGATATTTTATATGAGACTTAAAATCATTCAAGGCCATTTTTTGGAAAGTGAGTTTAAGAGTGAGTTATTGGGATTTTATGTGATAGACCAACGGAAAGTGGCACATAATTGGGAAGTGAAAGGAAAATGATAAATGGTTTTCAATTTTTTTTTACAAATAGATATTTGAAAAGGGTGGCGTGCGTTTGTATTCAGCCCTCTTTACTCTGATACCCCTAACTAAAATCTAGTGGAACCAATGGAATTCAGAAGTGACTGTATAGAGCTATGCACAGCCCGCACTTCCTCCCAGCTCTCTCTTCCTTGCTCCTAGGGCTGAGCTGACAGATGCTGCTGTCACTACTCCTGCCAGCGGGTAGCGCCCCTCTCAGTGCGGCACCCGGGGCAGGTGTCCCCCCTACCCCCCCCCCCCTACTTTTGGCCCTGGTACAAATGCAGATACAGTCAGTTGGCATATTTCAGCCTACAAGGCCTTAGTCATAACTTGACTAAGGCCTTGTAGGCTGAAATGCATCAACTGACTGTATCTGCATGTGTACACTGTGGTTTTCTGAATAAAAGCAAGACTTTAGAGCAACATCTGGCTGTGCGGATCATCTTTATAGAGAGACAGAAAGGTGGAGCCAGCTGTGGAGTAGAAAGAGATTTGCCAAATGAGAGAGAGATAATATTCTGTGCACGGTGAGTTTTCCTATAAACAGAAACCTGAATTTTCTGTATTACTGGAGGACAACACAATGAGTGACTCAAAATTCGGAAGACAACAGCCAAGGCATGCATTTTAAGACCAACGGAAATAATTATTCCCTCAGCAATGGTTTGCTTTAAATATAGTCTTTTTTATAGTCTATTTTTTGACTGAGCGCAGAAAAAATGCACAGCAAAAAATAACAAGCAGGGCAAAGCATGAAACTGAGAATTTGCTCACTTGCAATAAACACACACTTCAAATACAGGCAGTATGTAGAATGAAGCACAGAAAAAAGTATTTTTTTTTTCCATTTGCTGGCAGAAGATGATACAATGGATAAATTCTTCATTGCAGGCATAGGATGTAACCTTGAGACCGGATACTCCCTACAAATTCTGATGATCATTCCAGGCACAGTTTTTTTCCAGGAGAGATCCTGAAAACACAGTATGCCCTTTGAATTGTCTCTGACAAGTTAAGAGCCTCAAGCCAAAGGCAACATTCACCTCCCCCAACGTGCAAAGAAATCTGTCCGGTTCAGTATGAATGTATAAACAGGCAGCGTTCCTGTACAAGAAGGTATTTATTATTATTCCAGTTAGATTTTTGCAATAAAAAATATGTGTTTCACCTAAACCAAGCTAAACTGTGAATCTAACCTACCTCTAAATTGGCATATGTGTTCATAATGCATTATAGTCATCAATTTTTTTGATTTACATAACTTGAAAGGAAGTAGGGGAAAGGTGCCTAAATAAATTGATTTAGGTGATGGTTTGAGCTGGTAGTCACTATGTGAATCAGGCACAGGTATGCTGGTAACTACAAATATCAGCAAGCCTAGTTTGCATTTATCGGTTAAAGTCTAACTTCAGCTTAACAAAAAACAATATAAAAAGCAGTTTTCACTACAATGTTCATCCAATTTCCAGAACTGTTCCCTGCAGACTCACCACTCTGAGATGCAGCGCAGTCTTCTTCTGAGTTGAATGATGCCCAGTGACTCCTGGGGGGGTGGCACCAAGCTGCCATTTAGCTCACAAGAGAGTGATGCAGAGAATCTGCAACATTGAGGACTCACCCACCACCAGAGGAAGATAAAGAGGATCCGATGGCATCAGGTAATGAGACCAAAGGTCTCAGGAAAAAAGATTTGTGCACAAATTTACAAAAAAGAAACACTGGTGGTGGGGGGCTTCCAAGGCTATGGGAACCACGAGTCTGGAGTTGGGATTTAACCTCCCTGGCGGTATGATTCTTTCTGGTTTTAGGTGCTGAAAGTGGTACAATTATTTTGCATGGAAATTTGGCGTTTTATATTGTAGACCTGCAATTCTTAGGAATAACTCACTTAAATCTGTCCAAACCAGAGTCTAGTAGACATCACGGGTATGATAAACACAAAATCATAAATTAAAATATAATACATAACTATAAAAATTATTAAATAATTTAATCAAATCAAAAACACTGAAATTTGCTCAGTTGCAGAATTGTCGCTGTAGATGACGAATTTCCCCACAATTCGCTATCGCTCAATTCTGCAAGTGATTCTAATTTATTATCGCTGTTTTCTAGCAGGTCTAAAACCACTTTTGACATAAAGGGACACTTTTTGGTTGCTATGGACAATCTCCAAATTCCAGGCGGAAAAAAACAGTACCGTATATACTCGAGTATAGGCCGTCCCGAATATAAGCCGAGGCCCCTGATTTACCACAAAAAACTGGGAAAAGTTATTGACCCGTGTATAAGCCGAGGGGGGGAAATGGAGCAGCTACTGTAAGTGGAAAAGAGGGTCAGCAAATGCCCATCAGCAGCTGCATGTCCCCTGTGTCCTATACAAACCCCCGTGTCCCCAGTGCAGCCTACCTGTGCCGATCGATCTGTCTCCCGCCGATCTGCCACCTGTGTCAGATCGCTGGATGCTGGATGTCCGCTGTCCGCTGTCCTGTGTCCCCCCATTGCTGATCCTGGCGATCAGCGTGTACGGCGCCATTACAAATTTAAAAGCCGCGCCTCCTCCTCGTCCTCGTCCGTGATAGGAGGAACACTCGGTTTTCCCTGCAGTCAGTGTGCAGTGTTCCGCCTATCACGGACATCCTCTCATCCTCGTCCATGAGATGAGAATGACAGGACGTCCGTGATAGACGGAACACTGCACACTGACTCACTGCTGTGAAAATTAGTGTCCGCCTATCACGGACGGGCGGGAGGAGGCGGCGCGGCTTTTGAACACTGCCGTCTGTCTGCATGACAAGCTGTTCATGTAGGCAGACGGCACTGACTCGAGTATAAGCCGAGGGGGGGACTTTCAGTCCTAAAAAAAGGGCTGAAAATCTCGGCTTATACTCAAGTATATACGGTATTTATAATATAAAACTACATGCAGGGCACTGGACAGACCACTAGGGACAAAGGGGATGTGTAATTTTTTTATACAGTACTGTAATCTGTAAGATTACAGTACTGTATGTGTTTTGTGTGTTTTTACTTTTTTGAATTTGGCGCCGATCTCCGCTCCCGTACGTCGTAACGTCGCAGGGAACGGAGATCAGCGGCACTCGGGCACTGTGTGAATCGAGCGGAGGAGCTCGCACACACAGCGGGGAGACATCGCAGGATCCAGGGGACAAGGTAAGTAAGTCTCCCTGTATCCTGCAATGCAATCCCGAGTCTGGCTGGGGGTTACCACTTATGGTACTGAAGTTCCACCCTGAGCCAGACTCGGGATTACCGCCAGGGGTAACACCAGAGTTGCCTACAAACATTAAAAAAAAATATCCTACTCTGGCTGGTTTTGGATGCAGAGGGCAAGCATCTTATATGAGTAGACATTCCCTGGCATCTCCTGGTCAACTCCTTCGGAGTATGAAGCAATTTTATGGACTGGATTTTTCTGGTCCATTACTATTATTTTTCCTGCTGTAAGTTGCCTGATTCTGATGGCTGATAAAAACATGCATATTTCTCCAAAAAGCCCATTCTTTGTCCAGACTGTACGTGCATGGCCAGCCATTATTATTACCTGAGGATACCTGGGGATTAAGATATGTAAATAGAATGGGAATCCTGAACTACAATAAAATTTAAGGGAGAAAATCACAGCTTCCAAATACCAAATTTGGTTTTAGCGTGGCAAGCTTCAGACTATGAATCCCCTCTGTGATAATTCCACCCTATGAAAGTTAATTCTCACTGCTCCCATCCTTGACGTTGGAATGCTCAGTACCTAGGGCTCAGAGGAACCTACCATGCTGCAAGTTACCAATACCTGACCATAGAACTTAACCTTTATCACTTTGAGACATTATTTCACAGGTATTACAGTGTATTGCCTCCGTCCTTTATTGTCCATAAAGACTGTCCTTTCACTTTCCTTCCTCACCACTTTCTTGTAAAATAAGTCAAAATCTTGCATTAAGCCTTCAGCCTCCCTATGCTGCCCTTTTAAAAAAAAACAGCTTGACCCTACAAATACATACCAAGATCCATCCGGGGTTCAACTCGAACATCGGGTGTTCATCTGTTCGCCGAATACGAATATTATGGGGAGTTCGCAGGAAATTCGAGCTCCAGCGGAACGTGCTATAAAGAACAGCCAGACCATCAATGCACTGCGATATTGCAGTGCATTGACGACTGCTGATTGGCCAAAGCATGCACCTGACCTGCATGCTTTGGCCAATCACAGCGCACTCTGTTGTGAGAGCCATGATTGGCCAAAGGGAGTCCACGCCTCACACTATATAAGGCTGCTTACATGGCTTTATGAATGAGAGCAGCAAAATGACATTTGTAAAGGAAAAAATGTAATTTAAATCTGCTCGTGGCTGTAATGTATTGCCAAATCCCGGCAATATAGATAAAAATTATTGAAAAAATGGCATGGGTTCCCCCCCAATCCATTACCAGGCCCTTTGGGTCTGGTATGGATATTAAGGGGAACCCCGCACCAAAATAAAAAAAAAATAGCTTGGGGGTCACTCCATAATCAATACCAGGCCCTTCAGGGCTGATATGGATATTAAGGGGAACCCTGCACCAAAATGTAAAAATAAAATGGTGTAGGGGTCTCCCCAAAATCCATACCAGGCCTTTCAGGTCTGGTATGGATTTTATGGGGAACCCCAAGCCAAAATTTTAAAAAGGTCATAGTGGTCCCCCCTAAAATCCATACCAGATCCTTCTCCGAGCACGCAACCTGGAAGGCTGCAGGAAAAGGGGGGGGGGCGAGAGAGCAGCCCCCCCTTCTGAACCATACCAGGCCACATACCCTCAACATGGGGAGGGTGTTTTGGCATCCCACCAAAACACCTTGTCCCCATGTTGATGGGGATAAGGGCCTTATCCCCACAACCCTTGCCCGGTGGTTGTGGGGGTAGTCGAGCGGAGGGCTTATTGAAATCTGGAAGCCCCCTTTTACAAGGGGGCTCCCAGATCCCACCCCCATGTGAATGGGTATCGGGTACATTGTACCCCTACACATTTACCAAAAAAAGTGTAAAAATTGTAAAAATGACAGGACAGTTTGGGACAGTTTATAAAGTCCTTTATAAAAAAGAGTATCTCGCAATGTCCATTCATCTTCAATCACAGCGTCCGGCGGATCGAGAAAAAAAAACTGAAAAAACTCTGCCTCCATGGGAGGCTCCCACTGACTGCAGGCTTTCTGCATTGACAGCTGTTATATAGCTGAGGGCGGGGCCACCTGGTGTTGTAAATGGGTGACCCTGCCCGCTCTGAAGTTACATGACATCACATGATGTCAGAAGGGGGCAGGGTCACCAGTTTACGTCAACGGGTGGCCCCACCCTCAGCTTTATAAAAGAGATGTCAATGCAGAAAGCCTGCAGTTAGCGGGAGCCTCCCATGGAGGCAGAGTTTTTTTAAGTTTTTTTTTATCAGTCCGTCGGACGCTGTGATCGAAGATGAATGGACATAACGGGACACTTTTTATTTTTTTTAATAAAGGACTTGTCCTAAATTGCCTACTGTCATGTTTACCATTTTGTCACTTTTTTTGATGAATGTGTAGGGGTACAATGTACACGATACCCATTCACATAGGTGGGGGCCGGGATACGGGGGACCCCTTGTTAAAGGGTGCTTCCAGATTTCAATAAGCCCCCTGCCCGCAGACCCCCACAACCACCGGGCAAGAGTCGTGGGGATGAGGCCCTTGTCCCCATCAACATGGGGACAAGTGTTTTGGGGCGACCCCAAAGCACCCTCCCCATGTTGAGGGCATGTGGCCTGGTACGGTTCGGGGGCGCTCTCTTGTCCCCCCCTTTCCTGCGGCTTTGCCAGGTTGCATACATAAGGGTCTGGTATGGATTTTGGGGGGACCCCCACATCATTTTTTTTTATTTTGGTGCGGGGTTCCCCTTAATATTAATACCAGACCCAAAGGATCTGGCAATACATTACAGCCGCGAGCAGTTTTAAATAAAAAATTTTCCTTTAGAAGTGTCATTTTGCTGTGGTACTGTTCTAAACATGGGAAATATATGCTACTTTACAGGCATACTAAGGACACCCCCCCAGGCACGATATTTAAAGGAATATTTAATTTTTATTGTTTCACTTTAAGCATTATTAAAATCACTGCTCCTGAAAAAAATGCAGTTTTTAATACCTTTTTTGCATTGATACATGTTCCCTTTTTATGGCAATAACTTGCATATAAGCCTTTAAAATGAGCACTTTTGATTTTTCATGTTCGTGTCCCATAAACTTTAATGGTGTTCACACCAATTTTTTGCCTGTTCGCAAGTGCTGGTGTGAACCGAACCGGGAGGGGGGGGGGGGGCTGTTCGGCTCATCCCTAGTGTTCATGTGATGGAGGTGCAGGTGGAACAGACCACACGCTGAGAGTAGGAGCACCCACAAAGCTTTTATTGAACTGTAGAGGGGTTGGCTCGCAGCCAGGTAGCAGGAATTGCAGACAAGTAAAGGGCAGAAGTCAGTAACGCAGGGGCGGGCACACAGCGAGGATAGCAGAGTTCAGGCTGGTAAAGGGTAATCCGCAACAGGCCGGGCTCACGATAGGGATAGCAGAGTTCTGGCGGGTAAAGGGTAATATGTACACAGATCTGGGCACACAATTGGGATGACAGAGTTCTGGCAGGTAAAGGGTAACCCGTACACAGTTCTGGGCACACAACGGGGATGGCAGAGTTCTGGCAGGTAAAGGGTAACCCGTACACAGTTCTGGGCACACAACGGGGATGGCAGATTTCTGATAAGCAAAGAGTCACTCTACTCACAGGACTGTCAGGAGGGAAATCTTTCAATGGGAACAACAGTTCTGGTGACCTGGGTGTCCCCTATGAAGTGCTTTCATTTGCAGGGATTTACTCTCACTTCCTGTTTTGACTATGGGACAGAAGTGAAGGCAAATCTCCCCAATGACAAAGTTGCCTTTTTTTTAAGTCAGTCAAGCCCTCTACCTTGAAATTCTAGAGCACTTCATGCTTCCCTTTGCTGACTAGCTTTATGGAGATGTTGATTTCATTTTCCAGCAGGACTTGGCACCTGCCCACACTGCCAAAAATATCAATACCAGGTTTAATGATCATGATATCACTGTGCTTAATTGGTCAGTAAACTTGCCTAACCTAAACCCCATAGAGAATCTGTTGGGTATTTATCAAGAGGAAGATGAGAGACACCAGACCCAACAATGCGGACGAGCTGAAGGCGGCTATCAAAGAAACCTGGGCTTCCATAACATCTCAGCAGTGCCACAGGCTGATCGCCTCCACGCCACGCCGCTTTGATGCAGTAATTCATGCAAAAGGAGCCCTGACCAAGTATTGAGTGCATACTATACTGTACATGGGCATACTTTTCAGTAAGCCAACATTTCTGTAATAAAAATCATTAGTTTTAATTGGTTTTAGGTAATATTCTAATTTTCGGAGATACTGAATTTTGGGTTTTTCACTAGCTGTAAGACAGAATCATCAATATTAAAAGAAAGACATGTTTGAAATATATCACTCTGTGTGTAACGTATCTATATAAAATATATGAGTTAGCTTTTTGAATTGAATTACTGAAATAAATTAACTTTTTTATGATATTCAAATTTTATGAGATGCACCTGTATACATCAGTACAGAGGATATTGTGTCAACATTTGTTTAAAGCCTTTAGAATACAGTGGTATAGATGGCAATGGGGGAGATTTACTAAAGCTGGGACACTCATAATCTGGTGTAGCTGTGCATGGGAGCCAATCAGCTGCTTACTTCAGTTTGTTCAATTAAGATTTGACAATAAAACCTGGAAGTTGATTGGTTTCTTTGCAGAGCAGCACCAGACCACTATCCAGTTTTAGTAAATCATCCCCAAATGGTTTAGTAATGTTTCTCTACATAACAATCAATAGACAAATGGCTATAGCGAAAACAAGTTAAAGAAAAAGAAAGAAGATAAAACAGCAAAGTAGAAAAAAAGTGAATATTCACTGTGTGTCACAATAGTATTTGTATGATTAAGCTGTGTTTAAAGAAGCTATCATTTTGTGTTTTTTTCTTAGTTGTGGATAGAGGTGTAAGCAATTTCCATAATCCAAGATCTCTAATTTACATAATAGGTATATTACAGTATCACTAATACTTTTACTCCAAGTTTTATCAAATTGCAAAGGGCAACCTCTTGCTTCATAACTTCATGTTAATTTATCTATAGGTAATGTTTGGATGATTAATTTCTCCATAAATTAAGGTTGAGGGGTTCTGTGTATATCCATTGAAGAGCCACTGTTTTCCTTTTATAATACAGTGGAACCTTGGATTACGAGCATAATTCGTTCCAGAAGAATGTTTGTAGTCCAAGTACTCGTATATCAAAGCGAGTTTCCCCATAGAAGTCAATGGAAACTCTATGTTATGCAGTACGGCATGTGGCCAGAGGTGGGGGGCGATGGAGGTACTCGGAAACCGATCAGAGCCACTTGGATGCTCTCGGAAACACCTGGAGAGGCTTGGAAACACTCGGGAACCGAGCCCATCCGAGTGTATCCGAATGTCATTGGCGCCCCTGCACCTCTGACCAAATGAAGTACTGCACACCGCAAAGGCTTAAATCCTGCTTGTTTTGCGAGACAACGCCTGCAAACCGAGTCAGGATTTAAAAAAAATAATAGCTCGTATTGCGAAACGCTCAACGCCCACGTTACTCGCAATCCGAGGTATTGCTGTACAGAAGAATCCTCAGGGTTATGAATATAGGGAATGTCAAAATGAGTAGGGATGAAGTCAGTGATTTGGGACAAAAAGGATCTGACTTTGCCACAATTCTAAACCATATGCAGTAAGTCGCCAATGTTTTTGGCATTCAAGGCAGGTAAGTATACTTTTTGTATGCATCAAAAATCATCTTAATGGCGTTAAAGCCACATTTATTTGCAATGATGTCATAGGATGTGGTTTGCTGGACAGACAGGGGTAACGGAAAGGAATGCTGGATGAATGTAGAATAAATGGGGGGCCTTTGGAGTGCAATGAGTGTTGAAGTTCAGGTCTGCTGTCTGATTTCTTTGAGGATCATGAATTTGAATTTGTATGTCTCTAAAGAAGTGTATTGATGCATTAGTACTGAATATTTTCACTTATTTCATCACATTTTTACAAAAAGGTACATTATCTGCATTTCCTGTTAACAACCTGAGCTGTAAAAAGAAAATTGGATACCTATTATTCATGCATATTCATGCATATTTTAACTGTCTGAGGCTCTTAACAGCTATCTACTAATACAGTAAATTTCTCACGGGGAAAATGTTATCCCTACATGTGAAAAACATTGTTTCATTTATTAATTTAATTATGGTACTTGGTATTTGCTTATTTTGGTTTAACTACTTTGCAGAACAGTCACCAGAGCAACCCCCTTGGCTACTGAAGGTTGCTGGAATTGTGTGGCTTTAACAACTGTATTTTCATTACTGTAGTAAAGCACTGCCTTCAACAATGTAATTCCCTATTTTGTGGCCAGCTGTCTAGCATGTGTATGTGTGTAAAATGCAGTAGCGGCTGGTGCTCAAAATCTTTGGGGGGGGGGGGGGGGGCGCAAACAAAGTAAAAAATTCTGAAAAAAAACATTAAATGCAGCCACTGTGTCATCAAACGCAGCCACTATGTCATCAAACGCAGCCACTGTGTCATCAAATGCAGCCACTGTGCCATCAAACACAGCCACTGTGCCATAAAAAGCAGCCACTGTGCCATAAAAAGCAGCCACTGTGCCCATCAATTGCAGTCACTGTGCCCATCAATTGCAGCCACTGTGCCATCAAATGCAGCCACTGTGCACATCAAATGCAGCCACTGTGCACATCAAATGCTGCCACTGTGCCCATCAAATGCTGCCACTGTGCCCATCAATTGCAGCCACTGTGCCCATCAATTGCAGCCATTGTGCCAATCAAATGCTGCCACTGTGCCATCAAATGCAGCCACTGTGCCCATCAAATGCTGCCACTGTGCCCATCAAATGCTGCCACTGTGCACATCAAATGCTGCAGCTGTGCCATCAAATGCTGCCACTGTGCCCAACGAATGCTGCCACTGTGCCCATCGAATGCTGCCACTGTGACATCAAATTCAGCCACTGTGCCATTGAATGCCGCCACTGTGACCCCCCTGCATCTCCTCCCGTCCTCTCCTCCTGATAGGCGTCCAATAATAGCGCCTGTTGTTTGAGCAAATCAGGTGACGGGTAACAGACCCGAGCACCTGAATGGCGGAGAGGCAGTTCAGTGTTAGGAAAGTGAATTTTCATTAGTTGTTCTAACACACCTGGGTGAACTGCGAGAGGCAAGCATGGCTCTCGCAGGTCACCTTTTTTGATGCCTATTAGAGCCTATGGCTCTAATCAGGTGCTTCAAAAACACCACCTGTCGCTGTAAAGGGGCCGGGTGCCTGAATGGGAGGAGGCAACGGGGGCCATGGATAGATTCATGCAATGCATGGCAAGCTTGATTCATATTGGAGATACAGAGCAGAATGAATTCAAAAGCAACTGGGAGCTGAAAGCAGGCCTGGGTCAGTAATGGTAATCCACAACAGGCGCTATGTCAACATGTGAGCAGGGTCCAGCATGGTGTGGCAGGCAGTAAACAGTTAGTTAATAGCAATATATTGTAGAAGCCCGGCTGACGGTCCAGTGCCACTTATAAACTGTAACAGCAGTCTGAGCACATAAAAGATGCCGACAGCATCTGCAACAATGAGCGAAATGCAGCCTGGTTGGTCTGCACCCAAAGGGTAGGCTTTCCCTACTGCTAAGCACTGTCCCTTCCAGATGGGGAACATTTCTCTACACTAGCCACTCACATAAAGCACACCAAACTCAGGAGTGGTATTAAGCCCTAAAACATAAATGTAATACTACATATTGCAGTTTACCAATTCTTAGATGTGACAGCTGCATGCGTTTTCTATTTTTAAGATGTATTGCCTTAATTTCCAACTGTTGATCCAGCCAAAACACTACATCAGTGTCACTATAAACAAAATAAACATAATGGTGTTAATCAAATACAATTAGGGGCGGGGCCTAGTGACATCAGCGCACATACCAAGGAAGTCTTCACCCTGTGTGTTTGTTGCTACCAACAAAACAGCCAAGGGATCCTTAAAGAAGAAGTCCAGCCTGGGCTCATTTGACTGGGCTTTTCCTATGGGTCACAGGAGTGCAATTCGTTTTGCAATTAGTTTTGCACACACAGATCAGTCCAGGCACCGCGTCATCCAGACTCTGGGAGTCTGGTTCCACCAGGTGTCTAGACTGATGGCCGCCTCAGCGAGCCGTCACTGCTTTTCTCCCCCTGCAGTGCCAATTCAGCACGATCCCCGAGCGGCGCCCAGGTGATTGCACACACACGGCTGTGCTGGCCACTCTGCTGAATAGAAGGAAGGATCAGGGAGGGGGTGGAGCCAGATTGACACACAGGAAGGAGTGTTTAGGGGCTACACCACGACTGATCATTGGCTGTAGCCTGTAGACTAGACTACACATGACCAACGGAGAGCCGGAACCACATTATTGAGGTACAGAGAGAGCCTCAGGGAGTCCAGAGAGAGGGAGATACAGTATACGGAGAGAGGGAGATACAGTATACAGAGAGAGGGAGATACAGTATATAGAGAGAGAGGAGGAGATACAGTATATATAGAGAGAAATACAGTCTAGGGAGAGGCAGACAATATAAATAGAGAGAGAGATACAGTATATAGAGAAAGGGAGATACAGTATACATAGATAGGGATATACAGTATATATAGAGAGGGAGATACAGTATACAAAGAGAGGGAGATACAGTATATATATATAGAGAGAGAGGGAGATACGGAATAGAGAGAGAGAAATACAGTATACAGAGAAAGGGAGATACAGTATACATAGAGAGAGATACAGTATATAGAGAAAGGGAGATACAGTATATATAGAGAGGGAAATACAGTATACAGAGCGAAGGAGATACAGTATACAGAGAGAGGGAGATACAGTATACAGAGAGAAGGAGATACAGTATATATTTATAGAGGGAGATACAGTATATGAGAGGGAGATACAGTATACAGAAAGAGGGAGATACAGTTTACAGAGAGTGGGAGATACAGTATATATATATATATATATATATGGAGAGAGAGAGAGGGAGATACAGTATATCTAGAGAGAAATACAGTATACAGAGAGAGGGAGATACAGTATATATATATATATATATATATATATATATATATATATATATATATATATATAAAAGAGAGAGAGAGAGATACAGTATATAGAGAAAGGGAGATACAGTATATAGGGAGAGGGAGATACAGTATACAGAGAGAGGGAAATACAGTACAGGGGGTCCCCGACTTACGAACGCCCGACCTACGAACAACCCCTACTTACGAACGGGGCGCTGCGAGGACCCTCCGCCATTTTTCACCGATTTTCGCCGTCTTGCGGCCGTTCTGCGCATGCGCGGCCATACTGAGACTCGGAAAATGCCGGAAATGTCCGTAATTTGCAGCGCATGCACAGAACGGCATTAGAAGGAACATCGGAAATGTCCAGAAATGTCCGTATTTGTCGGTCTGCGCATGCGCGGCCGACTTACGAACATTTCCGACTTCCGTACAGGCGGGCAGTCCCTAACGAGTTTGTGGACCCCCTGTATATAGAGAGGGGAGATACAGTATATAGAGAGAGGGAAATACAGTATATCGAGATCTCCCTCTCTCTCTATACTATATCTCCCTCTCACTGTATACTGTATCTCCCTCTCTCTGTATACTATATCTCCCTCTCTCTCTATACTGGATCTCCCTCTCTCTATATACTGTATCTCTCTATATATATGCTGTATCTCCCTCTTTCTCTACACTGTATCTCCCTCTCTCTATATATACTGTATTTCCCTCTCTCTATATAGTGATATAGAGAGAGGGAAATACAGTATATATAAAGTGAGGGAGACACAGTATATAGAGAGAGGGAGATACAGTATATATAGAGAGATTAAGTGGTGTGGTCCCTCACGCTACTAATTGAATAAAAATAAAGCTACCACATGTGATAAATGAAGCTGCTGCTAAATCTAGAATGTTCACAAATAACAAACAATAATCAATATGTATATAGTGATCAGCGCAATTTCTCAACATAGACAACAAGTGAATATGCATATGTATATATGAACATACGATGTTGAAAATGACAAACTCAATTAAATCACCACTGATAAAGTGTAAGGTACAAAGTGGTTAAAATAAAAAGTCCAAAAAGACCATCCAAAATAAAGTAAATAAGGTGGGTAAATAAAGAGTCCTTCAAGAATAAACCCCTTAAAATGAGTGATGCTGAAGCTTCACACAACTGCTCAATGCTCACAGAACTCTCATCTCCATAAAATGATAAATCTGCCTTAAGTATATCATTGGTGATGGCGATCTCCCACTTCCAGACTCCTGGCTATTGGGTATCGGTATTTCCCTCAGGATTCCAGACAACATGTGGGAATGAAATAAATGCCTCGCATAGTGTAGTATATTTAAACAATCAAAGATTTATTGAAAGACAAATGGAAGATTACATTTAAAAAAGTCAAGTCATGTCACTTCCGGTCCTTTCCTTCCTTTCGGCCACGCCCTACACATTACGTCACATCATGTGACTTCATCAGGGCAACCAAATTGGATCTGAAGTGATCGTATCTATGTATAGTAACAGGAAATTGGTGAACGGACATTTTGTTGAAGGCAATGTCTCCACAAAGAGAGTGGCCATTTTCTTGTTTTTTTTTTAACATATTTATTTATTTATTTTCTTATCAAAAAATTATTTCACTGGCACTTATAAACGGTTACATCTTGTGGATAAGTCGCATTACATAAACGGTAGCCGAACAGGGCTTACTAGTAACAACCGAGTGTCTTAACTCCCAATTCCTCAACGGAGGAAAACTTAAACTTAAGGTATACCAGGATATTAGATGTGGACCACATAGGGCCCAACTACAGTAAGTCATAGTGCAATATGCAGTATCGATGCACTAATTTTTCCAATACCTCCATACACACTCATACATGCACACACATACACTCAAGCACTGCAAGTGGAGAAGCATTCCATCCTCACCATCCCCCGACACCCTCTACCAGACCACAGGAGCACAGAGCCTACAATAGGGCTCTTGACAGCCTACAGACACCGCAGTTCCCTCAGAGGGGGTCAGAAGCCCCCTATTGCTGAGAAAGCGGGGTGTCATTCCAGAAGGAATCAGCTATGTCAAGCCAAGGTTGCCATATCTTTGTAAACTTTTTGGGACAGGCCCTTCCATTATAGATTAGTTTAAAGATGGGTATAATCTTATTTATCATACGGAACAACATTTGAACATTTGGAGCAGATACATTTGAACATTGTAGCAAAATTAATTTCCTAGCATAAAACAATACTATGCGAGGCAGAGTTCGGGCATGGGTCTTGTGTAGGAAGTCGTTTAGTACACCCAATAGTCAAACTTCTGGTGTGCGAGGTACTGGTAAATGTAAGGTGTCTTCAAAAAAAGAGAATAAGTCCTTCCAGAATGTTGACAGGGCTGGGCAGGACCAAAACATATGCATGTATCAGTGGAGCCACACCTGAAACAGAAGGCAGCGGAAGCATAACCCATATGAGCAAGCCTGGCAGGACTATAGTGTAATTGGTGTATAAATTTAAACTGTACATATTGGTCATTAGACCCAATGATATCCAGAAAGCAGACCGCTGAGGCCTCCTCCCACCCCTCCTCGGACAGCCCGGGAATTTCTACTTCCCATTTCTGCTGAGCAATCTGAAAGGGTCTAACCCCAACAGTTTTCAGGCATGTATAGATAGTCGTGACCAGTTTTTAAATGTCCGGGTATGACAGTAGCACCTCCATAGATAATTCAGTAAGCTCCTGGGTCAGACCATTGAATTGTGCCCGGATGGCATGACGTAATAAAAGATATTTAAAGAAGAATTTATTCAACACTCCACACCGTGCCTTCAAGCCTTCGAAGAAAATGAATGCATCGTTAACAAAAATATAGGAGGCGTGGGCGACACCGAGTCGTGTGCACCACAGGGAATCTGGGTGACCCAGGAGCTATAAGAAGTTAGGATTGTGCCATAAGGGGGCTTTGGGAGACACCCCACGTGAGTTTTTGAGCACCTTGTTTCCTTCATGCCAGGCTAGCCAGCTAACTTCTATCGGAGAGCCACGGGAGCAACGTTTTGGTGTAGATCTATGCAGTAAGTGAGGCCCCGGAACCAGCAAGAGCAGTCAGTAGAGAAGTGGAACAGGACAAGGAGGCCTCCAGAAACCCGTCATAAACGTATGCAAGCTGTGACGATAAAAAAAAAAATGGGGGAGGAGCTTGAGCATGGTCGGGTGAGGAAGCGCTGGTGAGAGCTCCAGGTCCTCCATGAAGACAGCACGCCGCTAAAATATAGCCCCTGCCGCCTACGGAGGGAGAAAGGAGCCGGCTATTGTTGATAGAGAACAGGCATGACTGACATGACTGACGGCGGGAGATATCAGACCCGCTCAGTGAAGGAGAAAGTACACTCACGTATAAGCCAAGGGAATATACAACAGTACTTCACCTCTCCAGCGGGAGTCCTGGCCGGCGCAGAGGAGACGGAAGAGACGGAGGTGACAAGGCGGTCTGCTGAGGTTCAGAAGGGTGTACTTCCGGGAGTAGCGAGAGGGACGGGAGTAGCGTGGAAGGACGCGGCCGTATCCCC